>CAEMYA010001588.1:1354967-1389008 GCA_903131615.1 Diplodus sargus | reverse complement strand
AAAAAAGGTTTCAAAACAAGTCATTTTGTGTTTCCTCCCCTACAATGTAAAACTGAATTAATTTGTTTTGCTAGACTGTAATGTTTTTTTTTCCTGGTAGTCCTGCGGTGAGTTCTTCCAGGATTCTTTTTATGGAGGATTTGCTGCATATGACAGAGGAAGAAATTGAATGTGTTCCGAGGATTTTCCATACTTCTGTTTGTGACTTTGTAGCGTCTGCTGTTTTTTTCGTCCTCTCCAACACTTTTGTACCAATGTGCTTTCTGTCATCAGGGATTTGCAGGTGACCTGATGGTGAGGAACATTCAGCTTAAGCATTCTGGGAAGTACGTGTGCATGGTACACACTGAAGTTGACACTGTTTCAGCAGCGGCAGACTTAATTGTCAGAGGTACGCCTCTTCCTCCTTTTCTTACGGGGCTTGTTATTTTTCACACTCTGAGTTTTTTTCAATGCTTCTGTATGTTGTTGAGTGTATACGTGTCTGTGCGTGCCTTAAGATGAAGACACAGACATCTCTCTGAGTCGGATAAGGGCTGTGTCATCAAGATGTCAGCTTTCAGATGTTCAGAAAGCAACTTTAATAGACTTTCAGATTGACAACCGTAAATGTGTTGAAATTACAGAATTATTCAGTTTTCAACCCAGTGGCTCTATGATCGTTACACTCACCTTGAAGAGATACTTTAAGTCACGCTTACGCTTCAGGGCTATCCAAAAAAGATCAGAGACCAGCACTATGCAAGAAAAAAAGGTTGTCAACGAATTCAGCGCCATACTGTATGTTCTGTGGGGGAGATTTAAGTATCTTCAATACATTTATAGACATATTCCAGGCTGGTGAGCTTGGTATTAGCATGTCATTTCATTCAAGACTCATATGACTTTTGATATATCGGTCTGGACTTGCAGCATTCTTTCTAGTTTGGCATTAGTAATGACTGTTATCTGATCTTTAGCTATCATAACAAGTTACGATTTATCGCTTTACTATGCTCTCACTCCTTTTAAAACATCAGAAACATCAAACCTGTGTGGAGCAGTGATGGGACCTGATTTAGAGAAATCACTTCATAAAACAATCATAGACTCCACTTTACCATCATGTTTTCTCCACAGTGTTCTACAATTTGAGGGTTGCTTATTTACATCATCTTGTTGCACCGTCTTCTTCCGTATTTGTATAATGGCTAGAGAAGATGCAGTCATAAACAACACCTGACTTTATTCAAATGTATTTCATGTCAGGTGGAGGATTTTTTTTTAATTGTCACATGGTCTGGCTCCATGATTATCTTCTCCATTTTGTGTCAGCAAAGACAAAATTATAGCATAGTTTAGTGTAAGGGCATGTTGCACTATACAGTTCATGTTTAATTTGAAAATTGACTTTTTTTCACATTACAAATCCGTAAAATTCATAGCTCCCACTGATGCCATTGATCCTCTATGTTTTCTGTTATGTTGAAAATGTCTCAATCGGGGTTTTAATACCGTTGTTTAAGTACCGGAATGCACCAAAGATGCACTCAGTGTGCAATGTGTGTTACATTATGGCTCGTTTTGAAGTTCAAGTAACCGCCATTCCTACACTGGCAAGTTTACACATATAAGTCAATTATAACTGACCACATGATCAATAATATAATTGTTTGACTATATAAAGATTACCTTCATAGGCATACTTTATTCTACTTAAGTATACGACGATACGGGTGTCCCGGAGGGTCGGATATGCAAAGCATGGCATAAGTCTGCTGAGTCTGCAGCCATAGTCAGATGGTGCAGCTCTTACAATCAGACTGCACATTTTCCGTATGCATAATCTGAAACCAAACGTTGCTGATACCCAGTGATCGTCTTCCAGCAGCAGGTTGTCCCGCTGAGGGCTCAGTGCTACTTTTGCAGATTTGCGGGCTTAGCAGGAAATCTCGTGTCAGTTATCCAAGTCTCAGCCTGTTTGTTTGATCTCATGTTGCTGCTTTCTCTAATTTCAATGAGATCCCCAATTGAAAATCCTGCCTTGTTTTTTCAAATCCCTGGTTCATGAATGTTCTGTCGAGTTTTAAATAATACTCCTCTCCTCTTGGTTGGCCAACTTACACAAACAGGCTCTAGAGCTTATTGATATTTTGTTCCAGGAGCAAAACAGGTCAAATTTCTAAACAGTCAATGATTCACTTTATTTTATTTTCAGTTTAAACATCACAGAATGTATTCTTATGACTAGGGAACTGGTAATGTATTATCACAAGCAGCAACTTGAGGCCTCAAATATAAGTAAGCTAAGATGGACGATCTCACCTCTCTCCTACTGAGCTGCACTATTCAGTATATTGATTAGACTGGTCCTCCCAATAGAACCAATTATAGCTCCACTAGCCCTGAATTGAGGTTGTTAGCTGGGTTATGAATCACTTAACATCTGTGTTGGGATCTGAGCTTGCCACACCAACCTGAGCTGACTTCATTTGTTTTGGCTGCTACTGTGCACTGAGGCTGACGCAGGTGTGTGTCTGTCCTTGTTTCTGGGTGTCGCAGGACCTCCTGGTGCCCCAGAGGGCCTGCTGGTGACTGACACTACTGACACTACTGTGCAACTTTCCTGGGGCTCTGGGCCTGACAACCACAGCCCTGTTACCATGTACATAGTGCAGGCCAGGACCCCCTTCTCTATCGGCTGGCAGACCGTCAGAACAGGTAACAGCTGCACCACCATCTATTTCTTCTCAATTTATGCAAGTCAACACTTTGATGAGTTTTTTTGTAACCAGTGATCAACACTAATATGTGAGTCTGTGGTCCTTTAGCAGACTTAAAGTGAAACTCTTTGAAACCAAAGCCTTGGTTGCTTTTTGGCGAGAGTTTCACTTTAACTCTCTTTTTCAAGTGCTTTGCTTAAAACAGAGAAAAGCTAGTTAGTAAAAGTATTTCATAGCATTTATTATGAACTAAAGTTCTGTTTGGGGAGCGGTTACCAGACAACAAGAAATAAGTTATAAAACCGATGAGGATCCTGTTGTTGAAGTTTACGTGATGATTTTTTCACATGTAGAAATAATGATTTAACTTGACAAAACCCAATGTAGCACCTAATGTAATTCAGACTGGATACTTTTAGACCAGTTTTAAGAATCCAATAACAACGTTGGTATTCATTTTCTCTGCAAACACATACGAGAAACAAACATGTAGGTCACAAGGATCCCTCAAAGGCGCACTCTAGTGATATATCACAGCTGTTTCATTAGGTTTTGGGACTCACAACCTCTAAATTTCATGTAATGCAACCAAAAATTGCCCACTTCTTCACGACCTTCATGTGTAAAATCTGTGGAGTGACCCTTTAATGTTATGTGACCAACATACAGTATGAACAGAGTGGGACGTTTTACAGTTGATCTGTGGTAGACAAACTAAGTTAGGTAAACAGTGTTTCTGATATTCAACAAGCATACATATTTGAGTATTTCAATATTGAAATCATTTGGTTTTTTTTACCAATCAGCTAGTGACACACATATACTGTATGTGCATTAAGCTTATACTGACCTGGCCAGTTTATCCATCAAGCTCTTGCTCATTTAGCTACAGTGTGTGTGCAGTTTGGAAGAAATATGTGCCCATCAATTTAAAATTAAATTAGCTGAAAATGGTGCAGACAATTGAATATTTGAAAATGTGTTGTTCATTACACTCCTCATTGTTGTGGTTAAACAGGGGGGACCGGACCGAAGACCCGCAGTCAGCAAGTAATTAGAATGAAAAAAAACAAGCTTGGAAAACATTACGCTGAAAATCCAAATCCAAAATCCCAAAATGCAGCAACAAAGACAGACGACAAAACAAGGGAAATCCAAGAGACAAAAGCATTTAAAAAAGTACATAGGGGAGGATGGGACAAAGAGACACAGGAACACAAGAGCAAAGCAGAAAAGGTGAACTGACAAAGAGAAAAGGGAAGATGGGGACGAATATACCCGAGAGGTGATTAACTGATAGAGCACAGGTGAGGAGTGAGAAGGGTGGGAAAAAAGACAAGGGGAGGAAATTAAAAGCAAGGACAGAACTTCAAAATAAAACAAACACAAACTATGACACCGTCTAGCTGCAGTAGCAACAGTCTGGACCAGCAGTATGAGGTTGGAATCACAGAAACAACACACACCTGACAGTCATTACATTTCAGAAACAGTCAAGTATTCTGAATGAACTGATGTAATCCATTACAACAGCCTGACAGTAAATTCTACCTTTGTGAAAAGCCTGTTGACACAGAGGCTTTTCAACTTCCAACAGACTGTGTGCGGTGCTGTTGCATTATTATGAAAGGTTTCAGTAATATCATGCTTCGCTTCTACGTAGGAGGATGTGCAAAAGATGTGAACACACATACATCTCTCTACGGCAGGAGAGGCTTGTATTACAGCTGATAACACTGCATTAATGAGAGAAGATGCCTTTTCTTTTCTCACTATTTTTAACTAATGTGCGATGAATATGTAAAGAAAAAAATAATTCTCTTCAAGTTTCTTTCAGTCCCTGCTACTTATGAGAATTTGTGCTAGATATTATAATTGAGTGCTGATTTAGTGAAATGCCTGCTTTTCCTTGGTCAGTTCTGTTATTCGGTAACCTCGACCCTGCAACATTAACAGTAAGACTCATGTGATAGAAGCTGATTTAAAAGATAACAAATTGATTACAGGAGGATGTTTAGTTCAGTTCTGTCAGCCTGACCTGAAGCAACCTCATCTGACAGCTTATTATTCGTGTTTATTATGAACTCAATTTATGTGTAAAGTTTCCTTGTGAGATGGACCACTTACACCCTGTAATTGTACTGTAATTGGAAAAGTATTCAAAGATTTGCAAATATCATGTTCTTCACTGGTTTTGAAATGTTTTTGTATTTGTTGAAGACACAATGTGAAATGTGCCTCAGTTAAAGCATCACAAAACACAAAACACATCTCAATTCTAAATTCTTTAATCCTAGTTCCTGATTCTGTGCCTGGACAGATGATGCATGCAACAGTGAAAGATTTGAACCCCTGGGTGGATTATGAATTCAGGGTGTTGGCAATCAACAGTGTTGGTGTTGGAGAACCCAGCACGCCTTCAAAACAGATTCGAACCAAAGCAGCAGGTATCCTCTCAATTTGTTGTTTCTCTTCATAACAAACTAATCAGTCCCACTTGGAAAATGTAATTTTACTGCTTTCCTTCAGTGTTTTTCCCCTGCCTGTGATGTGACTCATTTCAAATCTGTTGTTCACTTTTCATGCCAATACTCAGACTGATTACTCAGTCAAACGCAAAAATAAGTGAAAATTGAAATACACTTTTAGACATTTGAGTATCAATGCTAAGCTTGTGTGTGTGTGTGTGTGTGTGTGTCAGCACTCTGGAACTCGTGCCATGATTTATTAATACTCGCATCAACAGAAAATATGACCTATTCGGAAATGCCACGAGGCAAGGACATGAAAGTGTCTATTTGGAGCAGTTTAGCTGAGTAATTCCATCCCGCTGGTTGAATCACAGGGGAACAGGTTTCCCGTTGTGCCTCGCACATGGAGCTGACATACGGTGCTCGGCTAATAACGGCACCATACACGAGTAGTAATGCCAGTGTCAACATAAACCTAGTTCCTCTGCTGTGTGATGAACTCATTTTGTAAATAAGAAGCTCTCCAGAGTGGCTGTGATCACCTCGTTCAAAGCTGTTTGGTTTAATAGAATCCTCTATACCTGCCTGAGACATCAGAGTCCAAACTAAGGGATGATTACGTTTCCTTTGTGCCTGTTTAGTTCCCAAGGTTGCACCTGTAAATGTGAGCGGCGGCGGTGGAGCTCGAGGAGAACTTGTCATCACGTGGGAGGTAAGAGGATAATGTGCATTTTTGAGTGGGCATTCATCGTGACGGAGAATTCTTTAAGTCTTTTGATGAGAATGGACTCGTGGCAGAGTTACTGTGTCTGCGGCGGCCTGGCTTCAGTGGGATGGCTTTTAATTAAAGGCAGAGCTTTACTGATTTGCTGCTTGCTGACTCCCAGTGTTGTGTAAATCAAAATGGAGATATGAAGCCAGAGCAAATTTCACATGTGTAAATCCAGACTGAGGTGACAACTTTACTTTTTTTGGATTTGGTTCACAGCACATAAAGATGCTGTATTTGCTCAATAGTTTGCAGGACATAAAACACTTTTCTCTACTTTTGTGCGAGTTCCTAATTAAATTTCTGCTCACAGTTGTTTGGGTCAAAGGCATAACTTTTATGTCCCCAATCTCAGCCAGTTCCAGAGGAACAACAGAGCGGAGAGGACTTTGGATATGTCGTGGCTTTCCGCCTACTTGGCAGCAGCACCTGGATCCAGACGGTGCTGGCGTCACCTGATGCGTCAAGGTATATTTACAGAAACGACAGCATCGCGCCTCTGTCCCAGTTTGAAGTGAAAGTGGGAGGCTACAACGGCATGGGCGAGGGCAGATTCAGCCGTGTCGTCAAAGTGTTTTCTGCAGAAGAAGGTAAGAAAAGTTGATCATGTTAATTCATGACAAGGGACTGTAAGCCTTCACTCTTAATTGCCAACATGCATAATTCATCCTCTATTGTACTTAGAGCCCTCTCAGGCGCCGTCAAGAGTACGGGCCCGAGCTGTGTCTGCCTCCGACATCGAGGTGTACTGGGAGCCGATTCCCCCCGGCTCCAGCAGCGAGAAGATCATTGCGTATGAGGTATGAAGGAGAAAAGTTGAAATAATAGTGCTACAAGGAATATTCATACAAGGAGTAGACATTAATCCCTGAATGACTGACAGTACAATAAGATGGTGTTCATTTGAATATAAGCGCCAACGGGGATGGGGACAACGTGGAAATATTCTGACATTAAAATACTGCATGTGTCGGAGCGGCAGATTTTTCACAGGCTAATCTGGGGGATGAAGAGGTCTGTTGGCAGCTGTCCCAGTCCCAGACTCAATACCAAGGCTGTCTGTGAGCTGCTATTCAAAAAGAAATAAATAAATAAGAGAAAGTGTGAACATCATACATCACTATCCTCTACAACAAACACCCTCCTGGGATTGGGCAGTGGAAAACCTAGATAAAAATAACATTCTCGCCCAAAACCCCAGATATTTTACACAGGGAGGGTATACCCAGGTGGCCTGACCTCAGCTGAGAAGCTTTGAGGTCATTGCCAGTGTTCGGCACACACCTTACTGTAAGCTTGGGGTTTGAAGCACCCTGATGATGCGTTTGGGAGCCAGACAGAGCAGATTGCGCAAATATTCATGCTCAACAGAGGAAACATAATTGATTTTACAGATTTTGCTCCAATATAAAAATAAACATCTCACAATTTTAATGTGCTTTTACAACCACTTAATGGGGAATAATGAATGTATCATCATTTTTATATCCCCTATCTTGAAAGTATTAAGTTACATCTCAACATGTGGGCAGATACTTATCCATATTGTCACAATGACTAACTTTTCCAAAACAAGTACACTGAGTTTTTACGACATATGCTCTGATTGATCCAATTTAAGCTCAAATTGGCTCTCGAATAATGTGTAAGTGGATGATTTGAATTTGAGACTGGGAGTAATGCCAACAAGTATACTGCAACAGCACCCAGTCAGTCAGTCAGGTTTCAATCGGGTTTTTAATTTGAGCAATGTTCAAACTGCAAATTATGCACTAATTATAGAATATTTAATGGTTCTGGATGAACAGATGCTGATTCTGCTTTATGAAATCAACCTCAGTTTCCGGTTTTCAACACTGTGGAATGTTTCTACAAAAAGTTTGACATCACAGTAACAACCTTGTACATCTGCGATTTGTTTTCTTATGGTGGTAAGATGTAACTGCAGGTGTGTGTTTGGACCTCACTACCAAGAGATCCAAACGGTGTCGCTGATGTAATGTCAGTCAGTTGGCAGTTGGAACTCTGGCTACACCGCCAAAACAATTTGAGGTTGCCAGTGCCAGCCTGTTCTCACTCCCAGCACATCGGACACAGCAGCCTCATCAGAGGCTCCCATTGGTCATGTTTTTATGCAGGCCGGCTAAAACGTTTTATTCACAAAAAGTTTAGTCATGTTCAATGACTTCTTTCCTCAATCTCTGATGTACCATCTGACATTTCAACGGTAGATAAAGTGTCCGGCGACCAACTGCTACATTACAATTGAAGTAAACAACTCAACAAAGGATATCTAGTTGTTTTTAGACATTTTAGAAGTGTGGTATTTTAAGATAGTTGGTCAATTACGTCTGTATTTGACAGCCAGGGAATGCGACTCAACAATCAACTAAATTGCTTTTTTCTACATTTAATGCAGAAATGTGATATATCTTTAGAGTGCACTGCTTCACACACAGGTAAGTTGGAGAAGGTGTCTGTTGCCTACCTTCTCTGCCTGACCAACTCCTGCTGTGTGATGAAAAACACATCACCAAGAGTGCGCTGCTTTGGATTTTTCACCAGGGTTCGGGTTAGGGCTGAGGTTAGCCGGTTTCAGAAGGGGACTTATGGCTGAAGCGAAGTGGCGGCCACAAATGCAGCTTTTTTGCAATCTGGCAACGCCATCTTGCCCTTGAGGAGACTCTGAATGTCTGCTATGCTGGCACCATAATCTTTGATAACAAATATTCCCGTCGGCCTCCCCAGCGGATCCACGGAGGAGAGCTTCATGATCAGTGACCTGTAGAATGCATATTCACAACATAAAACAAGATGACATGAAATAAGCTACACATATGCATGATGAATATTATACGAAGAGTCTCAACATTGAAGTAAGATATAGTCATGAATGTGCACTGAAGTCTGAAGAAAACCCCCCCCGAAACAAAACAGGACACACTGACGCAGGATGAATAACTTGTTGGTGCGTGTAATCATTCCTGCTGTCCTCACAATCTGCAAAGTCATCCCCTCGTAACATGACTACACCGTACGTCACGAGGACTAAACCCACATGACCTTGTTCTACAGTGCAGATGAGGCTAATATGAGTCCTCAACAGTGTGAGTGAGATACTGTTTTCTAGTGAACAGCGTCTCTTTGTCTCCTTGCTGATCATTGCTGAATGGATACATCCTGCTGGCCACACGTTGTCCGGACAAAACAAAAAACTTCTTTATTCTTGTTAACCTGAAAACAGTTATGATCTCAGACATAACAGGCAACAATTCAGTGAGGGGGGAAAAGGGAAATCACCAATCAAGCTACTGTGAAAATTAGTAAGTATTGGTACAGCAGCTAAATCATTTCCCTGCAAATGATCTCTTATCATTTTTAATTTACAACTTCTGCTGCTATAGCATCTTATTTGAGCTCACATATATTTAACTCCTTCCTATCTCATAAGTATCCACACAATAACACAATTAATTGAATGAGTTACGTATGTTTTCCAACTTCATGCAGCTTTTGGTGAATTTTAAATCGGAGTATTCTCCAGCTGTGTGGATCTGAGACCGCCCATTCAAGTGTTGATTCAGCCATTAAAAAGGTGAAATAATTGTTGACATTAGAATATCCCTCACTGCAACCACAGAGCCTCTAGAGCACCACTCAGTTCATCAGTTATGGCTTATGGCTGAATGAGCACTAAGTACCTACAAGTATTACTTTTAATGCCATTTTTTAATTAATTTTGTTTTCCCAACTGCTAGGTGAAGCTTCTGAGAAATCAGGAGAGGTAGCCCATCTGTGATCATCCAACCATCGTAAATTGCAGTTAAAATCGAATAAAATCAATTAACAATGAATAATGCCACCATAAAGGCATTGCAGCATCACTCAAGGCACAGCAGAAGTCAATCAAGGCCCTTGGCTAGAGCAACAGCAAAAATCCACGAGAAGAAATCTAATGTATCATTGGAAAACATAAACTTTCAACTCTCGTCTGCTGCCACCTGAAAGTGAAACACTCATTTGTCCTTCATATCGCCAATTAATTGTGACTGACTGAGCTGTTTTTCTCTTCTTGTAAAAATGTGTCACACAGGAGAAACAAAGCGAACCAAATGTTAATCTAGACAGAAAAATATACTGAAACACTGCTCCATGAACTCCCGCAACACATCTTCGGAACATATTTTGT
Source organism: Diplodus sargus (assembly GCA_903131615.1). NCBI lineage: Eukaryota > Metazoa > Chordata > Actinopteri > Spariformes > Sparidae > Diplodus > Diplodus sargus. The sequence continues at coordinate 1,378,877 of CAEMYA010001588.1, read as the reverse complement.
GAAACATTGCTTCCGGATCACTTATAACATGGGAATCCGTTTATGTAAGCCTGATAGAGAGTATTCCTGCATTTAATGTCTCTGTCTGGTATGGACACTTGACATTGACAAACAAGACAGGCGTGCCAGAATTGTCAAAACAACTGGAAAGATTGTGGGCTGCCAGGCAAAGTCATTTAATGACCTTTATGGTAAAGCTAGGACAGCTACGTCCATCATTAGCGACACCCCTTCCATACTGAGTGTGACCCAGAGTGAAGATCTCATAAGGATCTTTTGTTCCAAGTGTGTTAAACTCTGCACTCCTCTGTGTAGAGTGGAAGCAGTGTGTGCTGCATTAGTTGTTGTCAGATTGTTGTGATGGGGTGAAATATGCTGTAGGCCTGCTGGGATGTGATGGTTGAATGTCTCTGGTGAGACTTGCCTAGGCTTGTAATGTTCCCTTCTTGACTGTATAATAAAGTTGCAATTATGAAGATCAGTATTAACAGATGAGCTTTTAAGTACGACATGAGGGCTAATGTTAGCATGGCTAGTGGCTGCTATCTAAAAATTGCCTTTACATGAACTAGCTAGAGTTGCTTTCCGGCAGGTCATTTAGATAACAGCTGTGTAAAAATATACATATTAACAGCTTCCACAGTTAGCAGTGAAACTTGAGCACTGTCACACTTGATGTATCTTCAAATCCAACCAAGCAACCACTTGTTGCTGGGCAATCCTGGAACAGTTTTTACAATCTGCACATTGGTAGCATAATATTACCGCCTCATTATCCCCCCGGGGTGCAACCACTTTACTGTCCCCCTCATTTTAATTACAGTGGAGTGGACCAAATTTTTCGAGCCAATAACGAAGTAAATAATGGCCTTAGTGAGACATAATCTCACTGGAAAAAAATTCCTGTGGTGGAACAACAAAAGCAGCTTTGTGGTCTCATCAAATATCAACATGTCATGCTTTAGCTCACAGCCAGAAAATGCAAGTATAAAAAGCCCTGTAGCTATTTTAATCTAAATGCATGCTTGTGTTTTCCAGTAGTATGTCACCCATCAGAGATATTCCAATCGTCACACATCACCAACATGATCCACATTATACAATGTTTTAACCCTTTTAGGAGAGCATTAACCTGTCCATTATTTTAACTTTTTAATGCCATCATCATAATTAAATGAATTGAGTGATGAACCGCTAAGATTTTTATTTAGATAAATGTTTGTTAGTCACTATCAGTATCACCAAATGAGGTTAAAAAAAATTGTGACAGATTAAAGTCCTGCTTACGCTTTGATGACACTGTAATGTTTTCAGAGACATTTCACAGTCCACTGATAAAATGACGTGAAGAGCATTTGCACTATATTATTGTGTCATTCACTATTTATTTTGATCAGAAAAATGTAAGTATTGGTCATTATGCAGTTTTAATTTTGCAGTATTAGGTTATAAGAAGTATACGTTAAACCTAAAGTTGTTTCAAGTGTGCGTTTGAAATGTTCTGCATTCAGTGGATTTTCAGTCCAGTAAGTTGTATGGTATCCTTTGACTAACAATAAACAATAAAAAATATTGTTCAAGAAATTAGTTTATGAGATCCTGTATTTATATTGAAATATGAGCTATAGTAAAATGTCGAACTTAAAACAATTTAGTAAGACCAGGTATGTATAATACATACAAAATACTTTGATCAGAAGTCAGATTCTAGAAATGATCGTGGAATTGATGCAGAAAGCATGTTGGAGCCTAAAACTCAATAGTTTGAGAACATGTAAACAGTACGTATACTATAAAGAAATCTTGTTGGTTTGAACAAATGATGTTCAATTTGTTATTAATTTAAAAAAGGGCAACTGACGTATTGTTTTTTCATGTTAATCCAACAGATTGTATTTTTGCTTCTGCAAAGTTTGACAAGCTCTCCATCATGAGTACAGTTGCTAAACTATGATTAGACAGTTGCTGATTGGGGAAGCTCTGCTGTTTGGTAATTTAAAAAACTGTTATTTTCTTAAACTTTTTCCACAAGATTCAATACAGAAACTGAAGTTTGCCATATAGAAATAACATTACATATCTGTGCCTCTCACACACAACCATCCGTATCGTTAAAACACTGATGGTATGATGCATTTTCCCTCCACGGTCTCCGTAAGGCTTTAAGTTGCAGCAAGACAGATTTAAGTCTCCCTACATCCCTCTCCTTCATCATTCTTTGAGTGTGAGTTTAGATTCTGTTGATGTTAAAACCGTAAACTTCTTCTCCTCAGGTTATTGAGGTATTTTCCCAAGTGCTGGTAAAACTGCTATAATTAAACTGCTGTGGGGAAAAAGAAATAACACCCTAGATGCATCTGTTATCAGCAACTCCAGGCCCTGTCGCTAATCTGCCTCTCCCAACCAAGATCCCTGAAAAACCCATGTGCAGCCAATTGAATAAGCACCTACTTTCTAACCATCTGTTTGACATTTTCGTGTCTGGTTTGCCTGTCTTGTGTTCGGGTCATAAACAATCTCCCTATGAATACAGATTCTGACAAGGTCCTTATCCATGTCCTCCTCACTGCTAGCTGCTCGTGGTATTGCTGATTGTCAGATACAGTATCACTTAGTAGTTTAAAAAATGTGGGTTGGACTGCCTGAGGGCCTACAGTAGCTGATAACATGGAACTTTTATTTTCCCTTCGCCTTTTAAGTAAGGTCCTATAGAATCACTGCTTCAGCATATTAATGACTTCAACCTAGATGAACTTAGAACTTCATGAAGTGAAAGCAGAAGCAGAAGCTCCTTCTTTGCACTGCTGTATACTGTATGTCAGTGGGCTCAGTCTCTAACTATTGGCAACACTTTTTTGATCTATATAGATGCATTCTTGAATAATTGTCGTACACAAATTTTGATGGAGGGTTAGGTGGAAATTGGCCAAATAAATGAGGTTTGACCTGACTAAGTTGCCTCCACGTTATGGATCTGAAAACAGACAGAAAAAAGACACAGGGAAGACAACATGGCTGCAGGTTTGTGTTAACCTGCGTGTCTTTGGTCCAGGTTCTCTTCTGGGAGAAGGGATCTCGACAGAGTGAAGCAGAGCGAGTGAGGATTACCAACACCACGGCTCTGCTCACTGGCTTGAAGGGCAGCACCGTCTACCTGATCTCCGTCAGAGCCCAAAACAGCGCTGGACTCGGACCCTGCAGCCCCGCTCTTAACATCACCACCAAGAGACCACGTGAGTCCGCACTGACAGGGCCTGAACGTGTGCTTTGTTTTACAACATGGTCATCGTTGTATTTACACTACCTTTAGCCAGTAGGTGTCTGTAGGTCGAACCTTTCAGAAACAATCACTTCCCTGCCAATATAGAGAGGAAGAACTCTGCCAATTTGTTATGTTTTTGTTTCTATTTTCATTATTCTTGTCATTTAAAATGACAAATACAATTTAACCAGCTTTTTTTTTTTTTCCAACGGACATGTCGGATAGTTCCATTTAGCTGCTGTCACCATTTACATGCCATTTCTCTCTCTCTCCTACAAACTGACATACAGAACGCCTTTACTATTTTTCACGTCATCCTCTTTCTGACAGAAGGTGGCTACTTCACTGACGTGTATGTCTTTTCCAGTCTGTGCTTTCCCTTCTCTTTTTGCTGGTTCATCTGTTTCTCCTGCGCCTCCTGTGCTTGTTCCTTGGTACCTCTGTCCCTTATGTGTTCATTATGTTCCCGCTTTGTTCTCCATGGCCTCTGGTTTGTCTTCAGTTTTATATTTCTCTATAGTTATTTCCTTGGACTGCCTCTGCCTGCCTTTTGTTTTTTGCATTCTAGACTTTGGATATCAGCTTATCGCTGAAGCTAGCTTTTTCTTTTCACCTTCCTGCTGTGTGGGTTGTGTTTGGGTCGCTATCTTAGGGACTAAGACCAGTTCCCTCTTCTTCAACTGCTTTATTTCTTTTCATCATGACTAAGGTTGTGGCATCTGCAGGAATAGTGAAGGAAATTCACTACAAGTTTAGATTGGTAAATTTCTCAGGTCTGGCTACAGCAGGGCAATTTTGATGATCATGTACCAAAAAATCCCATTATGAGGCAAGCTTAATCTTAGGGGGAAAAAAAGAAGAAATATAAAATAAACCAATAAGCAGTGATGAATGTCTTGGTGATTTTTTTGTATTTACAGTTTGCAACTTCTTTAACAATCTCAACAGTCATACTGAAATTTGCTTTCATTATTTACAATTCAGCTGTCATTTTGATAACTTTCATCCTTTACTTTTTAAACGACTGTTCAACTACAATTGAATCTTTCAATTAACAGTTGAAATTGCTCTGTTGAAATACACCCACATGGACAATTCAACCACATGTGTGATTAAACAGAAGTCTCACATGCTTTCACCTCAGCTTCTATCAATGCCAACATGTCAACTGACACTTCAAACTGTGCCAGAATTTTTTTTAATAAAAAACAAAACAAAAGTGCTTCATCCATCATTTAGACAATGGAACCTCCGTGTTGTGCTGGAGGACGGATGTTGGTTTATGGAAGCAGCCCTGATTTCTAAAGCGGCAGTAAACAATTTAAGCAAATCTTGCTTGGCTAGTAAAGGCAACTAATAGAGATGACTAAAGTCTCATTTTGCACATCATGTTACAATCTGCTCATGTAAATTAATTCTGTAAATTAATATAAATTGCTACATAGAGCCCCTTTGAAAACACTAAATACATACTACAGAGTGTGTTAACCCTCAACATTCTGTACTGGTTTATCAAAAGAAAAACAACTGTACACATAACTCCTTAGTCAAGATAGTGCATAGATTCATAAGTTTATTATATATTTGAGAATGTGTGGTGTTTTCAGTGAACCACTTGTCTGATTAAATCAGTTCCAACTGTTTTCCAGTATTATGTTCACACAGGTCTACATCACAGTTCCTTTTAAAACCCTCTTAGCATTGTTTTAAGCAACCTTGAGGTTACATGTGACTTCCTGCTGTTTTCACAGTCAAAAGCTGTGTTAACGCAGTGAATGAGTGATGAGAAATCATATCTGTTCATTAGGAACCAGACTGAAACCATAGATCAGCAGGAAACCTTAATCGTGCCACATACAGTATCTGCTCTTAGAGTTAACTGCTTTGCAAAACTTGCCCCGAGGCCTGTCACGATAATCAATAAATCAATTAATCGTACGATAAATAAAAATGAGCTCAATAATTTTGCCGGCCTCGATAATTTCCATTTGCATGCTTGTTTGTTTTCCTCGTGTCTCTCACGTGAACCCTCTTGTCAGTCACTCTTTGTCTCTGTGTGGGGAGGCGGGGCCCTGCCCCTGACATAGCAGAGTGCAGCATGAGAGCCCCGTGAGGAGTAGCAAGTCAGAGGTAACGTTAGTTGAGATTTGACAGAATAAAAACAAAGATGGAACTGGTTTTCAAAGCTGAACGCGACAGCTGTAGTGTGGGAGCACTTCGGATTCAAACCGAATGACCGTGGTGAACCACTTAACCTGGACGAGCCGGGGTGTCAAATTTGTTTTAAAACAGTAGCAACTAAAAGCGGCAATACAACAAACATGCATCTGCGCCTAAAGCATAACCATCCGATGCAGTTTTCCCAGCTGGGAAAAAAAAATTCCAAATAAGCTACAGAGGGGCCGTCTCCGTCTTCCCGACAGTCCACAATCACTGGGGTGTTTAGTCGCCAAACAAAATACAAACAGGACAGTGCAAAATGGTGCACACTCACAGTGTAGTTCGCTACTTCGCTAAAGAGATGCAGCCCTTTAATTCCGTCGAAAAGCCGGCATTTCAACACATGCTGCAAACATTTGACAGCCAGTATAAATTGCCCGGGAGAACATACGTGTCACAAACGGCAATTCTACAACTGTACAGCTTGAAAGACGACACACTAGAGGTTTAGGGTTACTGTTTTTGGTTGTGTGTAATTCAAGTTCAATTTTTGCTAAAAAAGACTGAGAGTCCTTTTTATTTATTGTTTCTGGTTGTTTTGTTTGTTTATTTTGGATATTTAAAATGTCTTCTTCACATTCCAATTACAATGTTAAATATTCTCTAGAAATAAAAGTGTATTGATCTTTGAAAGGGTGTACTGAAAAATTTGTGATGAAAAATGGTCTCAAAACAACAATATTGTCGTTTATCGCAATAATTTCTGGGACAATTTATCGTCTAGCAAAATTTGTTATCGTGACAGGCCTAGTTGCACCTAATGTAAGAGTTGTGTGAAAACTAAAGAGAACTTAAATGAAAAAAAAAAGGAAAACATTAAATGACAGGTTCACATTTTTTCAAGTCTATCTTAAAACAGGGACAATAACTATATAGCTAAATAGCAGGTAACTTTTGAAGACATTTGTACTTATGTGCTTTCACCTCCAGGAAAGAATGACAAAGGGATCTCTTAATGTTCGGTATGAACAGGTGGAGTCAGCACAGCCAAAACAGCTTCTGACTATTGCCTTAAGACAGCTTTTAGAAATGGTGAAACTCTCTTTTAAAGGTCTGGTGTGTGGGGTTTAATGGCACCTAGCATTGAGGTTGACGATTGCAACAAATCAAACACACCACGCCTCGCCCTCCCCTACAGCGGCCGCTGAAAACGTGAAAGACCCAGAATCAGACTCTGCAGAAAAAGGACCCACTCCATCTGTAGATATAGAATGCTCATTCTAAGTTAACGAAAAACACAACAATTCTTAGTTTTAGGTGATTTTACACTTATGAAAACATAATTATGAATATTAGATGACATTTCTGCAAAGAGTTCCTCTTGAATCCTACACACTGGAGCATAAAGAGACAAGTGTGAAGCTATAATCACTGCATTCACAGCCTCAGAACACAGAAATGCATCAAATCAATGACAGTTAGATGTGTTATTATTGTTATTATTATGTTATGTGCAATTGCAAATTGCGGCCAGTCAGTCACTCAATACACATTTAATATCTGACTCCTGGCACGCGAGCATGTAAATTCAACCTCGGCTATTTCACAAGTCCATGCCACATTTCGTGTTCACTTCAGCCGCTCTGCCACCGCCAGCTACCGAAGCTGTTCGCTGAAATATGATGCAGTAAAGTCTTTTGTGCTGCTTCAGGTTGAACTTTTCATTTCATCTTATTTCATCCTGTGCTTTCAAACACATAAATTAAGGGTTAATCAAAGACTATGGATTTTCTTCTATTTTCTTGACCTCCATTTTTCTCCAGCGTCCTCCAGAAAGATTGCTGAGGAAATCGCATGGAGCGCACTCTTCTGCAGCACCAGGGGCTAGATGCATAAAGTCTGATGTGTAGATTCACATCCAAAACTGTGTGCATGCACAGGGACAGAAATATGTGTGCCAATTACTTTTGTCAGATTTATACATTCCTGCCAACCCCCGATTCCGTTTTATAAAGCGGTGTCAATGTGGAAACAGGAGGGGGCTTCATTTCCACTCTCACAATTATCCATAATTGGATGTAGAAACGCCCTGAAGAACTCATTTGCATATTGATTCTTGTGCCCGCTCCCCAACTCATTTAATAGTGGACTCATCTCCATCATCAGGAGCCATGGTGGAAAGTCACATGTGGTTATCCGACTCCCTTATCAATAAATAACATTAACATGCCACTGTATTATATTATATTATATTACGGTATATTATATTATATTATATTATGTTATATTAGATTATATTATATTATATTATATTATATTATATTATATTAAAAATATAGCATATTATAGCATATTATAGCATATTATTATAACACTGTTTATACGACATTGTATTTTATGATATCATATTATATTATTATTACACTGAATTATAATGTGTGTACTGTTTTACTGTATTGTAAGCAGACTGATCACATTTGGTTTTATATTTGGCCTATGTTTTTGTCATGCTTATGGTTAATAAAGAACATAATGTGTTTGGATGCCACTGTGTTTCAGGCTACAGGCCACTTACCCTCTGCATTGTTTTGATATAATTCACCACACAGTGAGTATTTTCCTGTTGAAAAGACAGTCAGAACTGGTTCAACTGTTTGTTTTTTTCGCCGACTATTCCAAGACGTCGATTTAACATTCACATTAAGGGTACACTCACTCTCGGCCCGGAAGCTCCTCCCCAGAAAGCTGCCCAGGCTGCAACCTGACCAGTGCCCGGGTTACCTTTTGTACTTATGTCATCACGTTGTTCGCCCTAGAAATGAACAAATCAGAGGTTACACGTTTTTTCTGCACGTTGATTTTGTAATTGCATTTTAGCCCCTTAAAAAGAAGACAAAAGGGCTTTGTTGACATCTCATTTATTCACCCAATTTTTAACAAAAAATCAAAAAATGTTGAAATCCTTGGTGCTCAGTGGGGTTAATGTTATTTATTGATAAGAAAGCGTGAGAAACATGTGATAAAAAATGATGCAAAGTGCAAAATAAGACAGTGTAATAATATAAAATAATATAATACAGTGGCATTTAAATGTTATTTTATGTGATTTTCCACTGTGTGTCCTAGCACTTGAGCCAGATCCTTCTACACCCTTTAGAAAAGGAAAAACAGGAAAAGCTACAACTGATTGTGTTCCATCACTGTTGCTCCCCAACAGTATCAAAAGTGTAACCATTAAGTATGGCTGAGGCTATTTACAGCGCCGGCACATGTACCTGTAAACCATAATCACAATAATGTCAGTCGTCATTATGAAACATCACAATGATTAATGATTCATCTGCAGAGCTCATCTGGAAATAAACTTTACAAAGTGCTATACCATTCCGGATCTAATGAAAAGATCACTAACAGGGCGGATAATGGTTTCAATTATAGAAAAAGTAAATGATAAAATTCATCACTCATGATTTACAAGTATACCTTTAAAATTCACCTCGCAGTGACAGTTTGACAGAACGCTAGACTGAAAAATAACACAAACAGTGAAACTGGCAAACGACTGAAACTTATGTCTTATGCCTCTCACCTTATATGTCTACCTCATCATTTTACCTCGAAGCTATCTCTACAAAAATTGTACACTTTTCCCAAGTTTGGCTTAGGGTCACGAGTTTGCATGTTTTGTGTGCGTACACATCATTTATACATCCAGCCCCAGATAATCACATCAAGGGAGACTGCAGAATAAGTATAGAGAACAGTATTGATGGCAATGATTTATTCATTCATTTGTGAACCTTGTGTCTGTATAATTACATGTCTCGCAGCACCAAGTCAGCCCCCAGGGAAAATTGAGTGGAACCTGACCAACTCGAAGATCTTTCTAAATTGGGAACATGTCAAGGCGATGGAAAATGAGTCTGAGGTGACAGGATACAAGGTGAGTTTGTCAGAGTAATAGCAGAAAGTCCAGAACTGGGGGGAAACAAATAGAGCCTCCACAGCTGTCACCCCAATAAATGGCTTTCTCATTGCAGTGGAAAGATAGACCTGAGCACTCCAGTATTACATTATGGATTGGCCCTGTCTGGCCTTTCAAAATTAAAAGATCTGTTCCAGGTGATAAAATGGAAGGCGTCACGCCACAGAAGGAATTAAGCTTCTCCCCAGCAGTACGACAATGAATCATATTTGATCTACTTTGCATACCTGCGTGAAAAAAACACTGTTTTTGATATTGCTTTTTGATAATGCTTTCCACAAACATATATATATGTAAACATATTAGTCTTTTGGGATGCTGTAAGGGAGACAGCAGTGGTTTAATCATTTGGAGAAGGCAACGCTGTGAAACAAAAGTGGAAATGTCAGTTTTAATGTTTTTAAATCTAAATTGACAGACTGGCTCTCTGCATTCTGATGAAGATGAAATTACACAACTAGACGGATAAAAAGGACGTCTGTGAGGTCCTGTTTTGAAAAAGCCTTTGCTCCTCCACTTGGAGTAATCGGGGCCAAACCAGCACCTCGCGAGGCATTTCGAATTCATTACCTCCTCGACGGAGAGACTGCATAATCCAAATCTGGCCGCGCACGCTTCTCCTGCCTTTGTTTTTCCACACTAATTTAACATGTTGAATGAACGTCATGATGCTCTCATTTCTGACTGTTGAGGCAAAAAGAATGAAAAGCTCATCCAAGGATCCAAACTCTCCTCCAGGTTGTGTATCGTCAGAACTGGCATGGCAGGACCACAGTACTGGAAACCAATAAGACCAGTGTGGAGCTGCAAATCCCCTCTGGAGAGGACTACCTCATTGAGATCAAAGCTCTGACCGAAGGGGGCTATGGCGCCAGCAGCGGGCCCATACGCATACCAAAGATGTCCAGTAAGTTTCGAATACTGTGCAGCATGCAAATGATTGGAGTTGGAATTAAGCAGAGAGGCAGTGGGATGGGTGCACTCTGTGTAACTAATCCCCTGTGTGACTGATACTGTTTATCAGCTTTGCCGTAGCTTGAACAAGGCCTTCAGAATACACACAGAAATTGCAATAAGACTGCGCCACATGACTAGGAAGAGGAGACACAAAATATACAAAGTAATCTCCATCCACAAGGTTGTGTTTCCAGTCCTCTTCCTCTGTCTGTGTGTTGGCAGGATAGCAAAAAAAAAATACTTAAAATGACTTACTTGGCCTTAAAAAGTGAGAATGTAACCACGTTGAGGTGATACATTATGCACAATATGTGTAACTTAGTAGCATTTCTACTCATACACAATTGCACATATATGTAAGCCTACATATATGCATGTATACACATACACATATAAACAGTAGGGGTGTAAATCATCAGTTTCATCACGATATTATATTACATTTACACTTTTGACAACAATGCGATATTTGCAGATATCAGAGAGTCTGTCATGATATGATTTCAGTTCTATTCAATTCAGTGGCCTGTGATCAATATGAGATGACATCATATGACCATTCAACATGATCACAGAAGAAGCAGCCACTCTTGTCTTTTCTGATTTTGTCCATAAAAAGCAACATAAGTAATTGTGAAACTGACCCCACTCACACACAAAACAATGCTTAATTACAAGAACATTTCCAAAAAGGATACAACTCTAGTCAATATTAACTGCAAGCGAGATGAAACAATAGTTTCTTGCCAGTCACCATTATTAGCTCATACATATGGGATTTTACAGTGCATGAATTAGTCTAGCGCCTAGCAGACTTTTCCTGTACTCATAGCTTTAACATTATAGTTAAATTGTAGCCTGCGTGCACATTTTTTCATCCTAACATTGTTCAAACAGATGTTGTGACAGCAGCACCTTCGCATCCTGAGAGGAGAGTAAATATCCTCATCTTTTTCTCAGCTGCTTGTCATTACCTGCCTGGTGCAAGCACTGCTTGAATATTAAGGAAGGTGTTGTGCATGGACGGACAGGGTGACACAGATGTGCTGGGGGAATTTCAAAATAAAGGCTCAACTGAAAATGATGACATGGATTGCGGTTTCAGGTTGCAATGATCACATTAGATCGCTGATTATTGAATAGATATATTGATCTACTCAATCGATTGTTAAACCCTTGATAAACACATATGTATGAATTTTGACTGATGTTCTGAATGTTGGTGGTATTTAGCCTGTGTGAGCAACTTAACAACACCATAGCTCTTTGGTCATAAATTTGACTTTCGCGCAATGTAGAATCACAAATACTCCCAGGATATAGTTGTTATCCCAAAGTACTCTGCATGGGTACTAGGGTGTACATTTTGTATTGCTAAAATTACACATTTAGATTGCAAAGATGCGGACCTGTGGACGTCGTCTCGAGCCACTGTTTTTATGACTTTCAACTGGACTTGACAAAAATGAAGGACTTGAGTATCGACTTGGAAGTTGAACATCAAGACTTGACTTGATTTAAGACAAAATGACTCGAATGACTTGACCGTGTTTTAGTGTGTTATCGTATGTTATCTGTTTTGGGTTTTTTTTAGTAGATGTATTTCACTGAACATCAATTATTTAAATACAAATTCAATACACTGTCATATCTTTAAAAAAGGTTAGGTGAACTAGCCAATAATACTGTAACTAGTCAGGTACTAATACCTAATAAAGGGCAGATACTAGATAAGACTTGCATCATGGCTCAACTTGGAACTTGACTTGATTTGCCTAAAAAGATGAATTGGTACTTGCTTAAAGTAAAACTCTCGCCAAAATGCAACTGAGGCATTATTTGTGAATGTAAATGAGTCAAACCTTTTGTGTAAAAGCACAATTATGGCGAAAAAGGCACCGTAGTTTCGTCTTTGGGCAAGCAAATTTTCAATGGAGTGCATGGGCACTCTTACACTTTCATCAAAATCGTTATTTTTAAAACACTAAGAATGCTCGACACAACATAAAACTTTGCTCGAAGTACCATCAGGGTCTCTACACATGGACACAAGCATTGAGAACATTGTTTGTGTACACAGAGTTTACTAAAAAAGAAGGTTTTTGAACGACCCATGTAAGCAGCTGTATCTTTGGCGCGCTGCCGTCATGGCAGACAAAAAGTGGCGATCCCTGAGTGCGACCTAACAGGCAGGAGAGTAATGGTGGACCGCTCCTCAAGCCTTCCTGCACCTGGGGATCGTCATGTTGTGTCGAGCCTTCTTAGTGGTTTAAAAATAGCGATTTTGATGCTAGCGTAAGAGTGCCCCAAGCACATGGTAATCTTAAAAGTGCCTCTTTCGTCGTAATTATGCTTTTACACGAAGGTTTGACTCATATTCAATCACAAATAAAGCCTTAGTTGCTTTTTGGGCGAGAGTTTCCCTTTAAGACTTGGACCAAATTACTTAAGTCACAAGTCTGTAAGATTGTTATGCAAACATTTCAGGCTTATGTGCTGCCTTTGTCTTTGTTTATTTAAGTTCTTATAATGTCAGTATGATTCCATGGTTAATATTCATGTTTGTTCTTGTCTTTCTAGGTCTCAACTCAAAAGGATGTGTGTGTCCAGTTCCAGTGAAGATTTGCTGTTTCATGTTGCTCTTTGTATTTTCTATGTTTCTTTTGTAGTTTCTTATTATTAAAAATGTAAGATTTTATTAAAATTTGCCCTGGATATTAGATTGGATATAGCCCCTGATCCACTCCTACTTGTCAGATTTGTCAGAATAAGCAGCCAACTAAGAGAGTTTCTCAACCAAAACTGGGGAAGGGGAGTGTTCTGACAGGTCGTCAAATGCCCACAAATCTGTGGCTGGACTGTTACTCGTAGGGAAACAGCATAGTTAGAAAATGTTTTCATCTGCCTATTTTCGGGACCACTGCAATCCTACCAGGATGCATGCGCTTGATAAACACGGAGGGATGAATTTCTTATCTGTCATTCTGAAATGAAGCTGAGCACAGGTTCATGTCCCAGTTTCCCCATTCTACTCTCTGTTTCCCCCTATTTTGCCCCAACTTCCAAGTTTTTTTCTCTGCTTGCTGTAAGGGATACAGGTGCAAGTTTCACTCACTTCACATACTACACATATACTATTGAAAAGAATTTGGTTAATGATAATTCACCCTTGCTCTCATTATTTGGACTTAAAGTGTTAATCCGTTAAATGAAAAACAAAATTCAACGGCAGCCATATGCCATTGGTAGTAGAGTCACACGTTACAGTCTAGTCTTTATGCTAAACCCCGACTCCCAGCTCTTGCTCCATGATGATGCCGTGTTGGTATTCTCATCTAACTCTCAGCAGTAAAACCAATACACAAATTTCCCAAAATATCAGAGATAGGCACAAGATGTGCAAGTATCCACAGGAATTGATGCATGCCCCAATGTTCTGTGCATGTTGGTGACTGGCAGTGGCAACAAACAATGGCTCATCCTCTGGTGTCATACCACATGAAACATCTCAACGTCTGTGCTTTCCCTGCTGTGACAAGTCAAAATGGGTGCTGTTCAAAGGCAGCTCGTTAATGAGATGCTCAGCTTGTCCATTCCAAAATAGACTAAATTGCATCATGCTGTAAATGCAAATGTTGCCCAAACGGTGGCAATTAGCGTAATTTCTCCTTTAAAAAAAACAATCATCTGTTCATATTCTTCTACTATGGGATGGTCTGATAAATACAGCGCATATTAGTTAACAATGCGGACATGGCTAGTTTGTCACCACCAGTCAGCATAATCCATTCAAACAGACGACCATCAGGATTAACACTTTCACAACAGCCTCTGTTCATCCACAGAGTTAGGACAGCCTTACACGTGTTCTGTGTTGATTTTATACAAGGAAACACTGGCTAGTCTTATGATCAGTAAGCACTTGGATTTGTTGCTAAAATAGGTTGGTGTCTGGGAACAGATCCTAAGCTAAACTCCTCACAGGTGTGTAACAAAGCTGCTTTGCCTTATCAACGTTATATTCTCTAAATCTGTCATCGACCATCTTTAACACACGCAGATTGTATTACTTTTTGCAAAAGGGCAGGCCTATCAAACGTAGAATGTAAAATGTTACTTGCTTTATTTGTTAAATTATATTTCAGGTAATTTTATGTCTTGTACCCCTAAAACTGATATAGATTAGTTTAAGAGCTCTCCTGAATCTCTTTTGCGTTGCCATTTCTTTGATAATTGTTTAGTGTGATATTCATTAAATGTTAGCATAGGCGTCCACCATACTTGAACATGTTGATCAAGGAAACATTTATCTTTGAACAATTTACGTACAACAAGACAAATCAGCATTCATATCTTGCTATTTAAAATACATTAACTGTACGTTACAGGATATCAAATTATAACACCGAATCTTCCGCACATGATTCACATTCATCGTAGAAGAAAACATAATGGATATTGTTACATTATCGCATTCAAAGTGAGGTATAATATTTTGGATGCAAAATAGCTGTAGAGGAACATAAAAGAGCCTTTTCACAGGGGACATTTTGAGTGGTCAGTTCAGGACTACCACAGGCGTGACCAATAACATCACCGATGATCTCCGTTCGCTTAAGTGTCCCAGTAGGCAATGTAACCCTGCTAGCTCACCTTAAATGGAATGCAGACATCGCTGATGTTATAAATTCCACCCATGCCTTTCCTGCTCCGACAAGTCAAAATGTCGGCCATGAATTGGTTCTGTTTGTAGGGGACAAGTTGTTACCTTCATACAATGCACTGCTGATTGATTGAAGGTAAAGGAGTAAGGTTCGCTTACGTTACGACAAGCGTTGCCATGGTGACATGTAAAGAAGTGAAGATGTGCTATTGTAATATGTAAGATTTCAGAATTGTTTGCTATGCACAGATTTTATTCCACATATGGTTTGATGCCTTTTTATTACATGGTGGATACACTCTCAGGGTGTGCCACTTTCAACACATCTGAGTGACACTTATGGGACGACACACTTCCCTATTAATATTTAACATACAGTATGTTTGTCCTATAAAATGTTAACCAAACATCTGTTATTATTGTGTGTGTGTGTGTGTGTGTGTCTGTGTGTGTGTGTGTGTCTGTGTGTGTGTCTGTGTGTGTTGATGGAAAGTATAACACAGATATCATTATTATCCTCAAGATGAGACACAGATGTTGAATTGACATACTCGAGATCTGTTAATCCTAGTGTACATCAACCCGAACCTTACTGCTTTGAAGGATTTATTATGTGCTGCTCCATTACCCAGAACTTTAAATCCCTTTACAATTTCCTATTAAATGCTTTTATGAATCATTTGTATGTATTTTTTGCTAGAATATCTCTGTATGATGTCACAAATTTGTATTTAAATTGTTTTTCGCCCTTCATTTCTGACTAATCTGCTTCTCTAACTGGATCTGCAATTTGTTAATTCTGTAATGTAATACCATTGTATTAAAAATAGTAAGATGTCTCTGTGAGATGACAAATAAAGATTTTCACATTGAAAGCCTTTAATCAGTGGATGTGTTTTTAGCTTGTGGGACTGGTGTGCCTCTCTGGGACGCAGCAGATCTCAGTCTCGGGAGATTACTGCTGTACTACGGAGTGTACAGCAGAAAAATCACAGAAAAACTAGTGTTTAAGTACACCGAGGGATCCGTCTCCTGTGGGACTATAACAGGTGTACTAGGGAAGGAAAGGTGAGGCGAGAAAGAGGCAGAGTATTCCCTCGGGAGCAGAGACAAATTAGCAAAAGATTTGTTTTCAGACGTTGCTTGAGCAAGGACAGAGATAAATACAAAGACATTTCCATCAGGAGAGACTTGTATTTTTTTGAGTGAACATGAAGATTTATTGCCACGTGTAATAAAAGAATGAGAAAGTTTTGGCGGTCATACTCCATCGTGATGAAGTTATATTCAGGGAGGTGATGAAGCTGTGCTGAGGATAGGAACCCCCTCCCCCCGCTGGAGTCTAGACACTGGTGGCGGTGATGGAGGAAGAAATATCCTGTAGATCTGACGGAGGCGGGGAGTTGATTCTGGTGAGTGGAGCTGGATATGAAGAGCTGGAGGAGGATGGGGTGGAGGAGAGTGGCACGGATGCCTGACATGGCAGCTGACAGCAGAGAGGAGGGCGGTTTCAAGTTTGACAGCAGAGACATGATTGGCTGATTGTTTTTTCGTGGCGGGATGTGGTTGGTTAAATGGAGATGGAAAATGAAGCACCCGTGGTCAGGTGAATGGAGGGAGCAGGGAGAGAGGTGAATGAAAAGACAGGCTTCCCGACTGAACTAACGCTGACCTTCATCATCCTACTTAATACATTTATAATGGACTTCTGACGGGTAAATTACATTCTATCTGGAATGTTGTACTGCTCAGAATATTAAGTTTTTCCAACAGTCACACAAAAAAAACAAAATGGCAGATGTTATGAAACTGCTGGCCTTAAAACAAATGCTGCACCGACTGTTTACCTTAGTGAATGATGCCCTTCCAGGTCTTAGATTAGGGATCCATATAACTCATGTTTACGTAATTTCCTCACTGATCTTATTTTAAAAGAGAAAGTATATCAGAAGTCCTGTCGGTTCTTAAACTGTCCTCATGCTGCTCACTCATTTTATCGTTGTTACCTTCAGTGCTACGGCTGGCAACAGTTTGGGGATTTTCGCAATAACAGTTTTGGCAAACCGCTACCGAAGGATGCAGCACACTCGTTCCAATCATTCTGCACTATTTGATGTGCCTTTTTTTGTAGGTGAGGGCAATGCTGGAATAGTTATGCACTGACAAATCACACAGATGAATCCAGGATAATTGTAGTAAGCATGTCAAAAAACAACGTGCCATGTGCTTTTCAAAGGTTAAGAGAAAAGACAACTAAACAATAAAAATGAACTACTGACTGGATTTAAACACAAACTAAACTGAGGAGAGGAGCAGGCGCAGGTGATGAGAGTCAGAGAAGCACCGGTGAGGGGAATGATGTGAGGAGGCAGGAAGAGCAGGAGAGGAGCTGACAGGCTGGGAAGAACACAGGGAGCAGGGGAGGGCCAATGAAGCTGATGCAGAGCAGGAGTGGAAGGAAAAAGCAGGCTGGGGAGGAACACATGAGGGGAAACAACAGCGGGAACAGGGCAGGACTAACGAAGGTGATGCAGGGCAGGAGTGGAGGGAAAAAGGAGGCTGGGGAGGAGCACAGGCAACACAAAACCCAGAAAACGAATAAAAGGAGGCAGAAATGACAGGACCATGACAGACAGCAGCTGTGGACAAAAGGTCTTCTCATCTTCCAGCTCTGGCAGTGCATTACAATGTGACACTGGTCAGATACATATACCATGCGCCGACACAATGCAGACCACTCCCACATCCAGTGTAGACGTGCGCTCACAGTAACTGTGAACATGGATCAGATAGGAAACTTTTCTTCCAATAACATGGCCATTGCCGAAAACACTGACAGATAAAAAGAAAAGACTTTCTGATGGCTGAAAGGATGTGGACAGTAGGTGATGAATCTGATGTGAGTGTTCTGCAGTGAAGTTTGTCTTGATTTCTTAAAGCAACAGCGCATTCTGAAGTTAGTCGAAGGCAGCCAATTCAAGTCCTGAAACAAGGTTATTCCATTCAGTCTCTGCAAACAGTACCAAGTAAGAAACAGGAGTTGAAGATCTATTGTGCATGTGAACAGTCAAGCATCTGTGCTCATCAGGGCAATGTACTGTAGGCTGCCAAACCATTCATGAAAAACTATATGACACATCACAAGAAAACCATCAGCAGGTATTTTTAAAAAAAGACCGTCTGCCGCTCTTGATATTGCCTGGCAGCCTCGTGAGATATCACCGGGATCGTCGCACGAGAATGTGTTGCACCTGCTATTTAGAGAGGCAGAATATTTAATCAAAGTCATGTACATACACTCATAAAGTTGATATCAGCGGTGACGATCCAGGTTGCAATTAAATGTGCGATGGATTTGGCAGTTTATCTCTGGCATGAGTCCTGGAAGATAAAATCAGCAGCGGCACGACTTTTTCCTCAGAGCTCACCGGAAGCTTCCCCCAATCTCAGCTCATAATCTCTGTGTCATAAAGAAATTGATTTACTGTAAGTATGTCCAACATGGCAGGGTGTCTTTAGTTTTTTTAGTCTTTTTTTTTAAAACTACATCTTTAAACATTCTCACTCGCACATTTAGAGGAAGAAAAGTCAAAGATAAATCGTAACGTGCGAGCATGACACATTTCAGCGCCATGATATTTGGCTCACCCTGTCTGACACATCGTGTAAGTTGGAGACCTGATAAGGTCCGTATGTTGGGAATTTTTCGGGAACTTGTGTCAATATACTCTCCCAGGACTCATTCCCGCTTTACTAAAACCGCTGCACAATCTCCTGACTCTAAGCCGCCTGTTCTGCTGGTGCAAAATTCGGCCTTAAATATGTAAAGCAACTGGAAGAACCAGAGCTTGACTCACAGCTTGTGGCTAATCCCATATTCATGGAAATCTCCTGAGAATGGCAGCATTTTCGAGGAGGGGCTTCTTTACCTTTGCTGCGCTGTGCATGTTGTGCTGCTCCGAATCCGCCTCCGCTCATTATTATCAACATGCAACGCTTCGTGCGGGACAATCCGGAGAAACTGCTTGGGTCACCTGATAAGCACGGAGTGATCTGTCAGGAGCTAAACCCAGAGCTCTTATTTTATTCTACACATCCCCATCACACACACACACACACACGCTGAGAAAAGTCAAATATGGAGTGGATTGGCGTGGAGAGGTAGGCAGGAGGTTCTGTTCCTACAACCAGTTTGAAAATATGATTTGTTGTTCGTACTGAAAGTGAGTTGGGGGCGGGGGAGAAGCTGACAATATTTTCTGGTACTGTCGAGGTGTAGGCTGCGAGATATGTCAGAAAGTGACAGTGTGTGGACCTGAGCTGAGCTCTAAAGTAGGGATAAAGAAGTGTGATGGACAGAAGATTGGCTGGGAATTAAAAAGACCACGAGCCCTCTCCAAGCACCATGGGACAGCTGACAGGCAGCCTGTAGAGCTCTCCTCCCAGGTTCACAGGGAAGAGGCTCTGTGTGGAAGACCACTGCTGAAGGATCAGACTGACAAACACTGCGGTTATCACTTTCATTCTTCGCTTGAGTCTGTGGGTGCCAACACTTCTTTCCAGAATCATATGCTAACCCTTGACATCTTGCCGAGGCTGCTGACACACAATAATCATGAAACCTAATTTAAAAGACACCATAGAGGGAAAAACTTCTTTCCCTAGATGGAAACAACATTGCAGTTTAGGGTTTTTGCCTAATATAGAATTTGAAGTGTTACTTTGTTTTATTCCAGTTTGTGCCTTATGTTCATACAGCATAAGGATGGTTCATGGAACGTAGTGGAATTGTGACAACGGGACAAACAGAAAGAGAAACAAAGCCCACAGTCTTGCCTGATTAGAAAGAGCCACCAGAAAGTCAGTAATAATTCCTCATCGCACTGAAAAATTGCCGCACGACAGCAAGTACGCTAGGTCGAAACTGAATCTGAAGTCTGTTAATGGTGATGGATGGAGAAATATTTTTCACCCTCATGTTCTCTTCTAAATAAATTGACCTTTGAGTTTATACACAATCTGTTTCATTGTCCGAACACTACGGTTTCTTTCCCCAACACACTTTATCTAAAAATGTTGTTGTGTTCACAGATTTTAGCTATTAACTTGGTGACATCAGTCTTATTAGCACTAATGGGAATGATGAGAGTGCCTTCAGTGAGGCAAGAAAAGTTTAATTTGGGCATCTTTCTTGATCAGAAGACAGCAAATAGTCAGCATTCCTTCACGAGAAAGACATTGAATGGATGGATTTGGTAAATAGAGATTAAAATAAACAATAAGGCACCAAATTAACTAAAAAGAGGCTAAAAAGTGTTACTTTAAGTGACATCATTCACATTACACTCTAGTCTTGCTGTTTACATAGCAAGGCAAGAGTCTACAGCAAAAACACACATGGCTAAATTCGTATGATTACAGTGCTTGAAATAAATAAATTTATCATGTTCATTATTTTCAACATCTTAGTTTAGCCTGCTATAGTGCTGTCACAATACTGGAATGTCCAACTTTGATTCAAAACCTTGAAAGGTATTGACATTTGATTAAAAACAGAAAAAGAAAAGAAAACAGCAATACCAATGGGAGCAGCGGCCTGTCACTCAAAAGAGACTAGCTGGTTGGGTCATTTTTTTAACCTTAAGATAACAGCTCTGAAATGATTTTGATGGTACTGAGTCATGTGTGGTGGAAATTCTTATACAGAAGCAGACAAATAAAAGATGAATTCCAGAAAGTTGCCTTTGTGCAATGTGTGCAAAGTGATATGATAGAAAAGTGAGGAGTAAACAGAGTCAGTCAATTTCCGCTGAAGGGTCAGAACTGTCCACCAGGTAATCCTGGGTGAGACTGACACCAAGCCTTACAGAAAGTCACAGTTTATAGGCAACACAGATAATAACTCACAAAGGAGGTCCACTGTCAAGACGGGAAAGTCGAACGGCCTTGAAGGTGTCTCAGTACCTTCTAACAACCAAATATCCGGGGAGCACAGAGTGTTATTATGCACACACAGCAGTGAGGTCAATGCTCAACAGTAACTCATACAGTTCATTCATAGGTCTGGTCATAATTCACAGTGCTAAGAGGTGTAAGATCACGTGAGGTCATAGGTTCAATACATGCAGTAAAACAGTGCAAGGTGGTGCAGGCTGACATTAATATGAAAGGTTAAACACAAATGATAAATGTTGTTACTACATCCTGTAACAGGGTGAATGGTGTCTCTGTCAAAGCCACTTTGTAACTTCAGTGAGAGGTTAGGATCACAGCATTACACAAACGCATTCAGAAACTTAAAGCGGCGCCAAAAATCGCACAAAATGCCAATTTGTTGCTTTAAGCGAGCCTCGGGCGAAGTGGTCAATGGCTCCATGGCTGACCCTTCACTGTGATCAGCTGGTGGGAAGCAAGAAGAATTTGGCCTGGATCCTGAGGAGCTGCAGCATTTATTCACAGACGAACAGCCTGAGCGGGACACACATGCTGCACTGCTCTATTCACAGTTACAGTAGAACCTCACTGTAAACCTCATACTCAACCCCACACACACACACACACACACACACACACACACACACACGTTTATTCCTCTCAACTGCACACTGGCTAACATCACGCACTTATTCCTTATTCCCTGAAAGGAGTTTGCTACTACATTGCTAATAATGTACTCTGAGCCATTGAAATAATAATAATATATTATTGTACAGTAGTATTATGTATAATAAACATAAACTTTTCAAAACATCTTAAAATAAAACACAATTTTAAAAGATTCCCTGATGCAATTGTTCATCAACTACTGAAAATGAGCGTGCAAAAGGTTTAAAATATTCACTGTCAGTTAAAATCTAAATCTTTAACATCACAAGTGTGTTAGCAAGCTAACGCTAATCAGCAAAATTGTACTACTTGGCAGCCAAAATACATCTCAGACTGATGGGATAGTGATTAGATTTGCATGTAGGCCTGTCTGCTCATTAACTCAAGTTTTGGACTAATGAAATGTCTGACCTGATGATGGTGCTGGATGTAAAAACAGTGGATGACCAGCTGTAGAAATCCATCCTAAGTTGGACATGAATGTGTGCCAATCCAATAGAAGCGAGGACAGATCAAACATCAGGGGATCATGAAGGGCACTGTCAGTCTCTGGTGACTACAGCATGACACAAAATCTTATTTCAGTCCATTCGATGATGATATTTGACTTAACCAAAGTGGTGGACTGACAGATACCAGAAGCATCGCTGAAAATATCAATTAGTGCAGCTTCAAATTCACTTGCACAATGCTTATATAGGGAGCCAACCAAACAATGATTTACACTGCTATTTATTACATCATTGATCTGATAGTAGTGTTTTAACTGTGGTACAATGGCAACTGGGCTCAACAAGGATTTTCTTTGTCCTGGAGGACAATAGAAAACAACTTCGGAGAGGGAGTGGAAACGATGGCTTGACTGATATTTGGGGAGAAGCCTCAATTCAAGTCAAAAATAGAGGGCAGGCATCAAAACCCAAAATGTGTTCAAAACAAGCTGCAGAAAAGTGACATCCTCTGTTACTGTCATTCTTCACAAAAGTCTATTCAACATGGCTGTCAGTTTATATTGGTGTCAGATATTGGTTACATCCTAGAATAGATATGAAGAAAACGTAAAAAAAAAAAAAAAGTCAGTTTTGAGCAGCAATTCGGAGCTGAGCGGGGGAAGGACTGCCTTGTGATCATGGCCTATATTTTTCACACATCTGGAACAGTGTGAAGGCTGGAAATGACAACACTGACACTCTTCAGTTTTGAATGTGTCCTATGTCTAATCTCCTGTCATACACTACAGCACGTCTTCTCTGCATTGTCTATGGATTCCTGGTAACTATATTCACTACCTACTGTGTCACTCCTCCATTATTGATTACCACCTGAGGGTTGTAACCCTTACAACAAACAACCGCCTCATGAATACACCATCAAATGCCCTTTTCTACTTTTTGAATTTGACGTGTTTTGCGCTTGTAAGTGATTTGTCTTTTTACTTGACCTCCGCCACCTTCACTGTACCTCAGGCTCAAAGCTTCCTCTGTCATTCAGAACAAGACAATACTGTCTTCTTATCTGTTATATCCTGCCGAGCGACCTCTAACATTTCAGCCCATTAATGCATGTATGCCATTAACCTTGGAAGCCCTCTGGGACCTGGACGTTGTCAGTCACTCCTTTGTAAATTATTGATCAGTGAAACACGAGTTCATAAGCCATCATGTGTTGCCTGTGTGTCATCTTTCTTACACTGCAAACGTAAGTGCAGACAGACACAGGAAATGGCACATAAGGCTCCATTTATACTTTATTCCTTAAGGCCAGGCTTACATCTGTAAGTAATTAGTCTTATTCTATCTTTTAAGGACATTTTTGCAGCTAAACATAAAGATATAGCCCATTAATCTACTTTGCAAATAGGGTGATACATTAGTATTAATATTATAGGTTGATGACTGCACTTCAGTTCTGTAAGACTGCCTACACTTCATTAGACACGTTTGCTCTACAAAAAATACATCGACTATTAAGTGTTTATTCAAAGTTATGATGTTGAGACTCAGTGAAACCAGGTCTCGTCCATTGCAACGTGTATCAGGGCGAGCTATGAGAGCCTCCCACAGCTCTCCAAATGAACACGCATTTTACATGAATCATTTCAGACGCCAGTTGCTGAGTCTGACTGAATGTAAACACATGCATTAGACCTGCTTCATCCTAATGGCCATAGTGGCAGACTCTGTGCTGGGTATCAGGGTTATATTTAAGCCTTAACATTAGACTACGTTAGCTACATAGCGGCCACTGTTACCATAAGTGGAAATCACAGCATGATGG
>CAEMYA010001588.1:1340899-1354093 GCA_903131615.1 Diplodus sargus | reverse complement strand
ATTGGTTGTGATTTCACTTTATTAAAAAAAGAAACAAAAATACAACAAAAATAAAACAGCCAAAAGTAAGGACATGTGTGCATGGCCGAGAATCATGTTGATTCATGTCAATTCAAAAATGCTCAGGTGGACAGATTGTGTCAGCTATTTGGGTGAAGTGGAAAGGAGGTCCCATTTAATTTGGTACTGTACAAATTATAACGATTTAAGAGAATTAATGATTCATGTAATGGCTCAACAAAACTTTAAATTAGTCTGGTGTACACATAAGCAAAAAATTGAATGGCTGCTTTAATTTGATGACTTTAGGTTTGCCAACTTTGTTTCAAAAGCCTGGAAAAGAAAGGAAAGATTGACTGTTTCATTAGTTTTTATTAGAATTTTTCAGTACAACATAGTAAATGTGTTTGTGTGGATTCTGTAGTTTTTCAATGATGGTCTGAAGATTTGATTGTGAGTTAGCTGTTTGACTGTTTCTTGAACTTCTTTGTTGTTTGTTGTAAACCCATGCTGGATTGGCATAGTTAAATGCTTCACACTGTTTCATTTAATTGACACATTCATATATGGCAACATGTTGGCGATCTTAGCGCTATAAGGCGTGTTGGGGTAAGCCGGCTGCAGTAATATATTACTCTGAGCAGTTACAGAGTAATAGAGTTACTATGTCTTATCATGCATTACCACCCAAGATGTAGTGTTTAAAGATGTTTTTCAACCTAGTCAGATCCACAGGGTTGACAAGCTTTTCAAAGTCCCTCATAACAATATACTGTAGGTGTCTCAAAGGTGCAATATGTAAGAATTTGTGTTTAAAACATTTCCAATCTGAAATCCTAAAAAAGTTTCTGACATCATGCCACATCGGTCAACTTTTAGCCCCACTAATCAACACATTCCCATAAAATCAACCAGTCCTACTAAAATTCAGATTGTATATGTGCCTTTACCTCGAGGATCACTAGCTGCAAAACTAACCAAGCTGAAGTGATATGCTTTTGGAGCATGACTTTGACAAGTGGCCAATTCTTCCATATTGTGCTTTTACCCTTTGTCAATATGGACATGATGTACATGTTTAGATTGTCTACAATAAAAATTATTGAAAAAAACAAAAAAAGATTCTCCACAATTCAGTCATGCAGTTTAACGAAAACCATAAGAACTGAAGAAAGACTCAAGTGATGAAACAAGCGATGACTCTCGAACTTTGAAGCAGTCATAAAGTCCTGATTTGTGTCCACTGCTTTTTAATTACATTTCTAAGTGTTCACTGATTAAAAGAATCAAAAAGGATTTTTTCCTAAAATTCATCCAAATTGTGAATATTTTCCTTCAAGTCCAACTACTTTAATTTAATGTCTGCCAACTTGGTCCGCCAAATAAAAACACGACTTCTTCCCCCAGGAGACATATTAAATGTCATGTTCTGCCTTCCAAAGTGAAAGTGTCTCCAAAATTTTCTGTTTAGGTTTTACCCAGAGTAAGCCACTGGAGTGTTGCAAGCGCTCCCAGTTTGGAAGGCCGATCGGCTCTTTCATGTATCTTTGCTTCCATAGAACAAGCTGTTAATGGCTATCAACAAATCAATCACCCACAACAGTCGGCAGTCAGAAGGCTCGTTCGAGATCAGCAAGGCCTGTAGAATCGATCAGCGGCGGTCGTCGTAGTCGTGGGAAACCGCAATCTGACCAGATCGAGGCGGCTACAGTTTTTGGAGCCACCTGTTTCTAACAACTGGCTGATTTAGATTTTGACTTAACTATATGATATTTTATAACGATATGAAACTTTTTTTTATTTTTGCTGACATGTAGAGATTTTGATCTTATTTTGTCTGATATTGGCGGTTTAGGCTATTCCGTTAACAGAAGAAATGCTGCGTGACCCACACAACCCCACATTCATATTTGAAAAACTGCACACAATAAGTGATTGTTGTCTGTATTAAAATAACAGATCGCCTGTTAACAGTTTTAATAGGTTGCGGTGTCATAATTAACAATAAATCGAAGATTGCATACAAACTGATAAATGTGTTTGATAATATTTAAAATCGATCAGAATCAGATCTAACAGGATGTGAGTGTTTCCATGACTTCCTGTACAGACAGAACGCTGGTAGAAAACTGTGACTTGATCACAGGTTTTAGGGCCTATTGACAGTTTTTGCAGTGAGAGCCGTCTAAACGCAGCCTATGGTGGAACATGAGAAAAATGATGACAAAGTTATAAATGAATATGCTACACTGACAGTAATATTGTAGTGTCACGTAACTTATTATTTCTAATTGATAGAAGGTAGTAATGTGTAATGCATTACATTTTAGAAGTAACTTGCCCAACACTTGTTATTAGTCCAATATGTGACAGAGTTGTGTGTGTACTGCCTGGAGATGGATGAAAAATGTGTTGCAGAGCTGCACTGATACCTCCTCTGCACTGTCATCAATAACACTTTCTTCCATCATCTGTCAGTAGAGCGTCTATACTGCCTTAATCATCCCATCCCAGCACCGACTGCACACTTTTAATTACCAATCTGAGGATTGCCATTTGTGCTGTCTCTGAAGCAGTTCTCTTCAAAGATGCAATTACCGAGACAACCAATTGCTTCAACATCATTAAGATGCATAGATGTTGCAGAAAACAACTAAGCTTGTTAGCTGTATCACCAGACTCCATTTGTTAACGATGAGGGGGAACAAAATAGACTTTAAAATGTTCGTCAGACTGGATGAATACATGTTTGTAATAAAGAAAACTGCGCAAATATTCGAATAATTTAGAAAGAAAAGTGCAGTAAGTACAGAAAAGAAATGTGCAGTTGACCAAATGCCCTGGCTCACTTAACTAGCTGTCTCCTCTGTGCCTCATCCCTGATCTGGTCTGGACTTTCCTTTAGCGAAGGCATTTGTTTTCATTGCTTACTTTGTGTCAGGCAATCAGAGTGAGGACTGTGTACACATCTGGACACTGTCAGCGCGGCATGAGGCTTAACATGTGTATGTACTGATGGTACAGCGGGAGCACTCCAACTGACATTATTGTTCATCTCCTGATGGGAACAATAGTTGTAATCTCTCTACTTTTATTATATTGTTTCAGGAAGAGCAACAGTGTCTCAGCCACTTCGCCCCCCTATCGCTTGTTTCAGCACTATGTGGGTAGCATCATTACAGGCATTACATGATTTTGGTGAAACCGGACCACTTGTAACTGCCACTCACTGTTGCTACATGTTAGCTCTGACAGAGGTGAGGAGATCTAGAGAATGTTGATGGAGGAGCCCAAGAAGAGAAAAAAAAAAAAGACAGTGACCAAGCGAAAGTCTTAGACTGGCTTTAGGTGGTGCATAACAGCTTCTCTAAATATCAGCTAGCTTGCTAAACTGTGTGTCTTGTGTTGTTGCACATGATGAAGATTTTAATCATAAGACAAGTTAGCCAATTTCAACAGCGATTCAGCCGATAGCATGCTAATGGGTGTCCCTGGGATTGGTATTTATGATAGTTGTATTGCAGTTATAAGCAGTGGGGGGTGGAGGCAACATAAACAAGTAAGTGCGTTACATAATGAGTATCATTCAGCACATTGTTCACATGATCACAGTACAGTTTTTGTATTGTATTTGTATTAGGCAGCGGCTGGTTGAAAAGTAGACAGATCATTTTCCAAAATCTGCTATAAACGTTATTTGGGGCTGTTTTGGCCACCTTCTCTGTGCAAACATATCATCACCTTCATAGTTTATATTCCGAGTGTGTCAGCAAACACTTTTTTTTACGCATTAAAGCAGTTATCATTCATTTGGAGGCATGTTTGTGTCACCTGATTAATGTAAGTCAAATATTCTCTCTCTTTTAACGCTGTTTTTGGTCTCTCCCAGCCCTTTATATTTAGCTCTTTGGCTGTTAACGCTCTGTTATGTTCACCAGTTAGTCTTAAACTGTGTGTTTCTGCTGTTTGATGCAGAGCTGGTAGTTTATAGCTGTTTAAGAGCGTGAAAACATCTGACTGCTGCTGGCAATGACGCATCACGACAGCAGCGAGAGTGAACCAAAATAGTAAAGTTGCAGCTGTACAGTTAAACAATAGGTTGAAAATGCACTACAATGTTTTGTAAAACTGAGAGAGCTTCAGCTTCAGGTGATGATGCTCTATAGGTTCACTTTGAGCGACACATTTCACAATGTTTTATAAATAACTTTTGTTTATATTTCTATCATAGCAGCTTTAATGTCGGTGCACTCACAGGTTTGTCTTGCTGCCCACTGGCAACTAATTTTCTTGGCAATAACTTCACTGAAATCTTAATCATTGCCTTTTGGTGTATACTTTTAGTGTATACTTTGAATGCTTGTACTGTCAATGTAGCTTCTGTTTCAATAACATTTTGTTAATAAATATCCCTTTTTTGGCATGGATGTCTTGGAGAGCTTCTTTCTGCCCATTTCAGATTTACAAATGCCACCCATCATCTACTGCCCTTGATATGGGGTTGAGGAACTGCAAGGATAGGCCTATCTGCATGCTTAGTAAAATACATGATAAATTATTTAATAAAAGGTACTTCAGTGTTTTTTTTTTCTTTTTGTAGTTGAACAGTGACAGTGCCCTTAAAGCGACCTAACCATAGCGTTTAAAAATAGTAGGTTCTGCACATCTAACACGTAAGCAAACAGCGCATTTGTGTAGAGACTTCTTTTGAAGGTAACCCTATCCCCAGGTCCCCACTGAAAAGTTACACCAACCATATGGCGAACATAAACAAGTGGAATATCTTCCTGAACCGCTGGGGAGCATGTAGCTCTTATGAGCTGTGTTCATTAGCCCCACATGAACTCTGAAGGTGAGAGGGAACAGTGAGAGAGGCACCACAGCTGTACACAGGGTGCGATTTGTGTGTTACACAGTGTTGCAACCGTGATTATCATGGAATTGAATAATTGTTTTTCTAATTATAGATGTTGTGAAACCACAGTTAAGGCCACAGTCTGTTCCCAACTCCTTGGAGAAAATGGAGTAATTGAGTGTGGCGCACAGCAGATTAATGACATGGTGCTTGCAACTTGGCAACTAGTACTTATTATTATTGGCAAAGGAGGAATGCTACATATTGTGTCTAAACACTGATATGATTTGATGAAATGATCCCTGTTTTCCCACTTCACTGCTAAGTCCCTGAAGAAAAATTGGACTCATTTGTATCAGTCGCTCCTCTGATCCTGTGGGCAAATCATCCTCCAAAGAAAATTACATTGAAAGGAGAGGATATCCCGGAGGTGTGACCCCAATTAACGTCATCTTCTGGGTCTGAGTAGGGCTCAACCTTTGGTGACTGCAAACATCCCAAAAATCTGTCGTCTGTCCCGTCCTTCCTTTCTTCAGGGGACTGTCTCACTCACTGATTATCCCCGCTGTAGCCTGTCTCTCAGCACTTCATCAGCAGCTGTTCTATGCATTGATATTTCAAGGTCCTCCATCCAGGTGAGCAGCGCTGGCATGTTTAGATATTTTCTGCTAACGAGACTGCTTAAATCAGGGGTCTTTGTAGTTAGATGTCGGGTGCCATTGATTAGCCTTCAAAGCCGCTCAAAAATGATTCTCTGGTGACAGAATGAACTGCTGCTCTTGCATCGCCAAAGGCTTGACGAAGTCTTACTTTGCATTCATCTCTGAGCTAATACTGCATCTTACAAATCTTTTGAATGCAGACTGATTGAGGGCATTTTCAAATTTTAGAGTGCTCCACTCACCTCAGCACACACTCACACACACACACTCACAGGTGCCAACTCTAACTAGAATTAATGTTTACACTCCTCCTGGCTTCAAAACCCTCTCTTCCAAGAGGCTCATTTCCCAGTCTTGGCTTGGAGCTTTAGTTTTAACAGAGCTGGCACGGGAATCACATCAGTGACAGGCATGTGAGAATCTCTATATGGATAACTGGAGCGACAAAGAGAGTAAAGAAATATTCTGTGTTTGTTGTTTCTGAGCGCATGTGTACACCAGCACACTTGCATGCATACCTTTACAAGCTCCAGGACTGCAGCTAGATGCCAGCATATAAGATTCATGTGCGTCTTTGTGGTTGATTGAAGATGGAAATGCAGCAAAACCTGCACAAGTCTTTGATTGACAGATGTTCCTCGGAGGCATCAGTCTCCCGAGAGCGACTGCTCAGTGGTCAGGAGAGCCCGGTAGCGCGACTTGATGATGATAGATGATGCCAATGGGACAAGCCTACCTCATGGATCAAACATAAAGAAATGTGACATTGAAAAATAGCTTGACTGAAAAGTTTCATTTGATCGAATGGTCCTGGATTAGTCTCATCATCTCTCCCATGGGGGATTGCACGAGAGTTGCTACATGACTGAGCTTCCTGACTTCGCTTGAAATAGCAAGGCAGAGATGTGTGATGCAAAACGCTTAGCCCAACTGATCATGTCTTATTAACCTGAGGAGAGCATCCACAGGCAGATATATAGACACTTGCATGCATTCATTTTTACCCCTGAAGGTGTTGAGAGTCCTCTCTTATTCAATTTCTTCTGCAGATAAATATACTCCTCTCCCCAAGATAAATACTAACACAACCGAAGCCAACTCACTGGGTTACAGTTAAAAGCAGCTCAGACTTGACTATGTTCCCCCAGGCTATAGGAGAGCAGCCATCTGCAAGGGTAGTAAATGCTATTGAGGCATCACTGAGCAAATACATCCAAGTTAGGGCTATTTTATTCAAGGGAATACAGCCCCTGCTTCAGAGACAATCCAACAATATACATGGTGGATCAGTGAAAAGCATAAAAAATAACAATGAAGTGAGCTCTGTCCATGCTGTTCCGGCTGTTTGCACAGAGAAATTGAAGCCAATTGTAGCTCCAAGCCACCCGATCTTTGTTTGTACCTTCTCTCCAAACGATAACTGAAATGATTTTTTTTTCTAAAGGTACTTAATCATGGAAACAATCACTTTTCTAGATTTGTGTTGGTTCATTGTCAACTGAGGGGTTCAGGAATCAATATATATTACCTCCTCTGTAGCCCCACTGAGACCGACTCCTCCACTGTCGAGAGGCCCTTAAAAATTGCACAGCATTTTCAATACACCACGCAGTTTTGGGTTTCCCAACTTGTGCCACCAAATACTGACGCTTACGAGACGGCAACCAAAACCGACCTACAATCCCAAAGTGTTGGTATTTGAATTGGGAATTCTCACAAATAAGACCTGTATTTGTATTAATTCTTGAATGAATGCAGGATGTTTCAAGAGTGCTCTGTCTCTGTATTCACAGGACACGTTCAGGCACAGTATTGCCTATAGGTTACCTGTGTAAACTGGAAAAAACTCAAATCGTATAAGAAAGCTTTTGTATGTGGTTATGTGTGCAAGGTGCGACTGAAACGTCTTTATTAAAACTTCTGAAGACATGTGTGGTCCATTCTCTCTCTCTTCCAGCAGCTGACATCCACTTTACATCATCTTTTGTTGTGACAAAAGACGTTTATCTGCTCCATCAGATGCAATGTGGACCACACCCTTTTTTTTCTCCCAGGTTCTCAAATATCAATGTTTGGTCATGCCCCTTAGCATCGCATACAGATGTACAAAGCATGGTTTAGGTGGGGTTTAACAAACACAGGATTCTCTACCCCAGAGAGTAGGGGTGGGTGATACTGCAAATGTTGGTATCTATCTGATACCAAGTAATTACAGTGCCAGCATTGTCGATAACTTTTTTCTTGAAAATTCCTGACCATTGACTGATTTTGTACTTTTGTCTTTAATTAGCTGATCATGATTATGATAATAAAACACAGGACAAATATTTTAGATAAATAATAAAATAATATTGAAGATAATTAAATCTATAACCTATCTGCATGTAGCCTAAATAGGAATATTAATGTTCCTTCAACAGATACACAAAAGGGTTGTTATATTCTGCCATATTCATACTTCAGAGTGAACCTGAGTGAGCGGAGTGAGAGAGGAGCACTGCGCATAAGGACTGAGAGAGACGCTGCGATCACACAAACTCTGAAGAAATACAGGTGATTTGCTGAACTTACAGAAGAGAAACTACAACAAAAATATCGATCTCATCACGCTAGTATCGATCCGATACCAATACTCACCATGGTATCGATACCATCGATATTTGGATCGATCCGCCCACCCCTACCAGAGAGCACTGTTAGTGTCTGTTGTGGAACCCAAGTCAGTGTTGTGTTATTTTAAATCAATACTTCAGTTTCAACACACCCTCATACCAAAATATCTGGATTGTCAGTGACTCCCAAAAAGACATATTTCACAGTTCCCATAACACGGCCAGTCCAGCGTGCCAGCACCAGGCATCCTAGACCTGCTGTACACTTGTAGTTTGGTTAGTGTGACGGGGTCAGTTTTAGGGTTGCATGTTTTGTTAATCTGTTCATTTTGATTGTGATTTAATGTTTATTTTATACATCGCATGTTGCGGTATTTTGTCTTTATACAGGGTTTGATTTGCATGTTTCTTTTTACGAATGGACGAACAGACAAACTATATATGGACTTGCCCAGCAGACTAACGCGATAAGCCACAGGTGGTGACGAGCACAGGTGTAAGCTTTTTATTGAGATGGAGAGCGATAGAGAGGAGAGGACGCCAGGGCACCAAGGACGCCAGGACGCAGGGCGCCATGATACCAAGGACGGTGGGTGCAGGGAATGCGCGGGCACCATGGCACCGAGGACGCCAGGACTGTGGCCGCCGGGAACGCTGAATGCAGAAGACGGTGGACTGCAAGAAAGAGGGTGACTTCCATCAACGGCCGGAGTTGAGGGGAAGCATTGTAGGCTTGTAGAGTGTTGTGGTCGCGATACACCCCTCTTGCAGCAATACCCTTTTCTCCTATTTTAACAGAATAGTTGGATTCTTAACAGGGATTTTAGACCCTGGGGATTCTCTGTTTACCGTGAATGACTCTAGCCTGACAATTCATTCTGGCGGCTTTCTCTGTCCCCTGTGTGTGCTCTGAAGTGACTGGAGGCCTTGTCCACCATCTGCAGAAGTTGAGGTCTGCCACTTCGGCCTGGTCTGAGAGCGGGGCTACCCAGAGACTGCAGGATCCTCGGGAGAGACTTCAGGCTGGGTTTATCTTTTTTCATCAGAAGTCTTGTGTACATTGGCAATTGGACTTGGTTTTTAACTCTGCTCAACCCTGATTTTAATTAAGAACCTGTGTGTTTGTTTAGGAGTCCAAAACTCACAAACCTAGGTGGCGTTGTCTGCTTTTTTAAATCATTTTAACCCTTTTAGATCCTCAACAATCCTCGTGCCACATAGGTTTAGAAAAGAAAACTACTTGGTAATGTGGCATGGTGGAAAGGGAGTTAGTGTTGCGACAACGCCACCTGGGGTAATTTCACCCCCAGGAAAACCCAAACGAACTTTTAATGAATGAGGTCACACAGGTTCGATAATACCACAGGGCAAGCGATGGTTTTCAAATTAAAGAGAGCACACTTTATTTAACACATAAGTAAATCAGCAAAAAAAATCAAAAGTTCACACACACATACACACCAGTCGCCTACAATATTATCACATAAAAATGAGCACCCTGCGGGAGCAGAGATTAAAGGGCAGGACGGTAGTTTGTAAGGCGGCAGGGGCAGAAAGTAGAAAGGTCTATAAATTAACACCTGTGACATCACACACACGAAGGAGACCACCACCAGGGACTGAACTGCAGCCTTGGACCACAGCACCTGACCAAAACACACAAAAACAAGTTCAAACGTGCAATAGGCTACACAGAGCAAACAATAAAAACAAAATACGGAAATTAAAAAACACTAAATAGCAAAATAGAAACTAATTTGCTAAGGCATGAAATGAGTGAAAACACTGGAATGCCCTTTAACAGGCTCAGAAGTGGGCAGCCTTATTAGAGAAGTGACCACCCACTGAGGAGCCAGGCCCACGCCAAAAGCGGCTCAATTGACAAGCTCAGGATAGGACACGTTCATGGGGGAGCCACAACGGCTGAATATTAACAAACTGAAAGTCATCAGGGAGAGCTCAAGACATCCAACAATTAAGTAGAGCCAAAACAGCAGCGTGGATCCCGGGAAAGGTGGCTGAACACAGGCCAACCGTTCACCACGGCCTCTACAAGAAAGGCACGCAAACTATAATTTGGCGCACAAATATAATTAAAACCAGCATTTCTAGAAAAATTAACTTGCACATACCACTCCGTGAAGCTACTGTGACACCCCAGAGTGACGGAGGAATAATGGCACGTGCCACGGGTCAATCAGCCAGCTACACCAGAACACACAAAGAATAATCAGCTGGGAACTGAGCGATGGAGCCGCTAAATGGCAGACAATTGTGGACTTACTGAAAGGGACAGGTGAGAGCGTCCAGGGAGGGCTTCTGGCGGAGCGATGTGTCCCTCCACAGCCCCAGCAGCCGCTTGCACTCCAAAGAGTGGAGATCGCGTCACCGAAATGCCCATTTTATGCACACATGGACGACGGCAGGCTAGCAGAGAGCATTACCTGAATAAAGAGGATTGAACACCCGCAACGGCCACGCTGAACCACCGCGATGAACAAGCTACAGCCACCAGAGAGAAGCGGAGGAAAAGGATGTGACTGGTGTGTGTGCACCTCTATATGTAAGAGCGCATTGTGCCACCCCTCAATCAGGATGTCCAATAATTTGGCACAGTGCCACATGCCAGCATGACCTGTCTCAGTAAGACTTGGGAAAACATGGTGGTTTGGGTTAAAATAACTCTACTTTAGTTACCAATGCACCTAGGTTACAAGCGTGACTTCAGTTACATTATATCCCTTAACTATGTTGGTAATTCTAAATTAGTCACTGTCAACTTTTGGTTGCACACCGGACATGAACATCTGTCTCCCAGGCAAAACTCCTGAGCTTGATTAACCCAACTTACCATTCTGTCCATATGTGACTTTGTAATTCTTTAGATTACTTCATCTTACTTCTTCCTTTGTTGCTGTAATTACTACATCTGCTAAAGGGTTCCACCCAACAAGAAATGTAAATATGAGTCATAGATAAACTGCTTTTACAGCTGACCTATATTTTAATGTTAACTTGTGTCACCTTCGTTTTTGTTATTACTTTAACCAGAAGCATTATCTTTATAATAACCTTGCCAAGATGGGACTGTTAACCACATGTTAGGAAGACTTTCTGGCAGAGAGTCTGTCATATCTTACAAAGGGAATCTTGAGCGTCTGTATGAAACACTTAAGGGCGTAAGAAAATGTTATAACCTGAGAATAAGAATAGCTTGTTGAAACAAGACTGACAAAAAACCCCAAAAACTGCTGAAATACCTTCTGTGCAGACACCACTTATCTGTGTATGCGAGTGTGAATGCTTGTCGATGTGTTTGCTGGTAGCAGGCATTAATGGTCACAGCTCTGTCACAAAATCTAATTTCATGATCAAACTCTCTCATAGTCTCGTCAGCATTTTAGACATCAAGATGTAAAGCAAGGCGTCCTCCTTCGATCTCAGGTTTACCCAGTCTTCATCTTGTTCAAGCTGCACTCAGCAGACTTTTTGAGTGAAAACACAATCTTAATCACACATGAAAAGTCACAAAATTAAGCTCTTACCGTGAAGCACATTTCTTTTCTGCTAATTAAGCATCTCTTTACATCCTACATTATCACATAAAGAATGATGAAGCATAACTCTGGGAGGAAGTGTACTGAAAAAACATATTTAACCAGTTCTTTGTGGTAGCACACTGATGTGCCAAACTGCATTTAATGCCTCCATCTATGTAAAGGAAAATTCTATTTTCATGTTTTTGCCATTGGGATTTTGTGCTCCAAATGCAAGCACTTCACTTTAGAGGTTTAGGTTAAGTTGTAATTTGCTGGTAATGCAGTACTTCAATACACAGTCAAAGGCAGTTGAGCCCAAAAGCGATTAATACATGGCCCTTCAGTAAAGAACACTCAAGTTGCAATGGGATATAGCCTATATAACATCCTGATTGTCCATTTTCTCACTTGCTTATTTGTAGCGGTACTGCTGTTTTTAAAGGTTTCACTGCTCAAGTGCTCTGAAGCTGCATTTAGGTAATACATGTACTGGGAAAATCCATCTACATCATCCTCTCAGTGCCCTCCTCAAGCATTTAATGCAAAAACGTTTATTTCTTTTCATGAACATAATGTATACATTTTTGACCATCACCTCCTTTATAGGTGGTTTTCTTATAGAAAGCAGAATTAATGCAGACGCAGGAGCAAGCACATCTGAAGGTAAAGAATGCGTTAAGGGCATGAATAAGATTGATGACTGCTCTACTTTTGTCTTCCCAGCCATTACTCAGATATCCTCTTGCTGCCGACCCAGTTGAGGCGTGTATGGTTCATGCTCTCTTTTATCTTTGCACCAGAGGTTTAAGCGGATCTGTCAGTCTTTCAGTCGTTCAGTTGGTCAGTCCAGTGAATTGCCTCAGACTGAAATATAGAGTATCAACAACTGGATGGATTGTCAATATATGTTGATAATGATCATGGTGCCCATAAGATTGGATTCTGGGATTGGATTAATTAACTGAATGTGATAATCCCCTAGCTTTTAATTATGAAATTAAATATGATCATTAAAATAAAAAATAAAAATAAGACAAAATTTAAAAATGAAATTGCAATTATTATTGAGAATTCCAAGGACTTTGATGATCCGTGACATTCCCTCTAGCATCACCAATAGGTTGACAGTTAGGGTTTTGAATGAAACCCAAATGCTACAGGATAGTTGCCATGATATTTGTTCCAGGATAAATTGTAATCCCTTAACAAAGTTCTACTGCTATCACGCCTCAGCCTCAGCTGTACTTATTTGGTGCCAGTAACCAAATGTTTGCATGGTAAAAAATAAATAATATTTCCTTTGAAACAGCTTTAGTGTGTGCCTGGGCTCAAAAGATGTGCTCTGATTCAGGCCTTTATTTTTCTTATTAAAATCAACTAGCCAAAATGATATATAATATTTAAGAATCTGAACAGACAATGACCTTTATAGATCTACTTATCGATGGTTCTCAACAGAACACATCAAATGCCAACAGCAGCTCCTAAATTCAGGTCAGTTTGCATCTTAACAGAAAGCACAGGTA
>CAEMYA010001588.1:1310046-1340893 GCA_903131615.1 Diplodus sargus | reverse complement strand
GTGGATGCGTGAGCAAAATAGGGTGTAAATGTTGTAAAGTGAAAACAAAGTGGAAACCAAACAAAGAAAATGTGCTGCCGCTGCTGGCGAGAATGCAACCCCAATCAGAGAGCGAGGGCCGGGGTGCGACTGGGTTTTTATCCTTTTAGGAGCTCCTGCACCAGGTGCTCCCAATTCGTACTCTGCTGATGTTACCTTCAAGGACACATAGGAAAAACCATAACTGATCAACCACCTTAGCACATCAACACTAGACAGGAACCGTCACACTTCTTGTATGTCTACTAGCCTTTATATATTCTCTAATTCCCTGTAGAGATTGGGCAAAGAACAGTGGGGAAAAGCTGTGGGTGGATTTCAGGCTGGATACTGAAACAGGCTTGAACTGCAAAGGATCAGAAAGAGGCTGTAGGGAGACATCTACTCCTCACAATGTAAGGAGCGTTAACTGTCTTTGCAGTGCAAACGTCTGTCTCCTTAATCAAATAGAAAAACAAAAAGCTTGCAAATCGTCTCATTTTAGGGACGTATTTAGGTTATATCTTAACTAACGAGACCAACGCCTAATAGTATAACAGCATGGTCAGCTACCACATGGAGAACTACTGTCGCTAGCATGCTAATGTACTAACTGTGGGAAGAATCACAACTTAAACAATCTGCATTAGTTTGTGAAAGCCAACTCAACTTAAGAAACATCAAGGCAACTTAATTCAAAAGCCTAATTTATGTTCCAATAACCATAAACATGAGCATGTATGACAAAAAAAATATCTGCAGAAAAAAAGGCATCTCTGCACTTACGGACCGTGTTTCAGCTTGACCCCCCCAAAAAATGCAAGTCTTTACAAGTCTGACAATGAATGTCAAGATTTTGCTGAAAAGCAGCAGAAAAGCTGAAAGGTTTATAGTTAAACTGTTTCTTTAGCTCAACATGTGCTGAAGCAGTAGCAGAACCAAAGTTGAAAATTTCCTGATAAGAATGAAAACACCTCCCAATACCCTGTGAGTCTAGAAAAAACTGTAATGTTATGGACAAAATATTTATGTAGTTATGTAGTAACAAGA
Source organism: Diplodus sargus (assembly GCA_903131615.1). Taxonomy (NCBI): domain Eukaryota; kingdom Metazoa; phylum Chordata; class Actinopteri; order Spariformes; family Sparidae; genus Diplodus; species Diplodus sargus. The sequence continues at coordinate 1,339,825 of CAEMYA010001588.1, read as the reverse complement.
GACATGTGAGCCGAAAGTGTAAGTCCTACATCTGACATGAGACCACTGGCTGAAAGCCAACAAGATTTCCTATATTACTATATCTTGTTTATGTGAAGTAAAACATGTCCCATTTAAATGAAGCTGAAGAGAATCTTTTCTCAAGTTTTTGGGAAGACAAATTTCAAACTTTTTACTAATTTCACTGAGAAAAGATGACGATTTATTTGCAAAGTTGATCACTTCTTTTCAGTGGAGCATATTTACACAAGACCATTTACAAAACATCTATCATGCAATCCCCCGACGTTTAAGAAGAAGCCTAAAGACTCCTGCTACAATACATCCATAGTTGACAGCTCCAGTAGGCTCACCACCCACAGGAGGGTTCAGAAGGGGCCGGTGCTATGCGATTTGGGCCCTGACGACCCAATCCCTGGACAGTGACTCTGGCCATGGGGATATGGAATGTTACCTCGGTGGGAAAGAGCCTGAGCTAGTGCAGGAGGTTGAGCGGTACCGGCTAGAGATAGTTGGGCACACCTCCGCTCACAGTCTGGGCACTAGAACCCAACTCATTGAGAGAGGCTGGACTTTCTTCTACTCTCGAGTTGCCCGAGGTGAGAGGTGGCAAGCTGGTGTGTGCTTGCTAGTGGCTCCCCAGCTCAGCCGCCATGTGTTGGAGTTCTCCCCGGTTCTCTAATCTAATTTTAGCAAATCACTCCAACCACAGAATCTTATTTAAAGTCATAGCATCAGTAACCTCCCCCTCCTCCACTCCCCCCTTCGATGCCTCTCAAGAAAGGTGTGAGGGCTTCTTAAATTATTTTAGAAATAGCATCAATGATATCAGGCAAACCATCTCCCCCCCAGACCGAATTTTACAGACCAGCAGGGTCATCCATGTTATTTTAGCTGCTTTGAACCAGTCTCACTGCCCTTTTTAAAGAAACTCATATTGCAAATGAAACCAGCTACGTGCAGCCTTGATTTTATCCGCACCAAGTTACTTAAAGAGGTTATCGACACTGTTGGACCTAGTATTTTATTGATTATTAACAGCTCCCTAAAAAGTGGTGCTTTCCCACACTCTTTTAAACATGCTGTGGTCCAACCTCTTTTACAGAAACCAAACCTCGACCCTCCTGCTCTTAATAATTTCAAAGCTTCCGTTTTTATCCAAGGTTTTAGAGAAAGTCGTTTCTACGTAACTTTTAGCCTTCATGTCTCACACAAGCGTGCGCATTCCTAAGCACGAGATTTTGACTCTGCTCCTGTGGTGACGTTACCATAGGAGGCTACTTGCATAAGCTCGCATAAGCATCGGCTCACAGCCGTCCTCAGCCAGACTTTCTGAGTGAGCACGCTGAATCTGCCTATTTCTCTGTCATTTTCACGCCGTGAACATCAGCATTAAAACTCAGGTCTCACATGTAAAACACGAGTGTGAAAAGTAAGAATGAGAAAAAAAAGAATTTACCATTCAGAGACATCCTGCTGTAAACGTGTCTCTTCCACTGTCTCTGCCTCTTCACTCTCCTGTTCGGGTTCCGACTCCGGCTCGTACATAAATGCTTGAATTCCGTAAGGTTCGTCAGTTAGTGTGTGCGCCATGACAGGGGGGCTGTTTATGTTTTGGAGTCTGTGCATGCAGGCCAGCCCCCCATTCCAGCTCTGTCCTTCCTGCGGCAAATCAATGCGCACCTCATTACATATTAATACAATGCACATCCTGACCAGTCAAACCCTCGCGCATAATCTCGCGTGAGAAAGTCGCGGTATGAAAACGTGTCAGAACAAGCTCTGTTTTATTTTTTTATTTTTTTTTAATAAGTTTTAAGAATTGATCCAAAGCGATCCAAGGGGGACTGGATACGTAAAAAAAACAGGTGATGACTCCTTTAACAAAACAATTTAACTATTCAGCCTACTTAACAACAGTAGAACCACAAAAAACACCTGCGGAGTGCAGCCCAGAGTGCCGGACTGCTTGGTAACAAAAGCCATGATTGCATCAAATATAATCAAAGAATGAATGTTGCACACATACAACATAAGTACAATTTTGTGCAGTGCATGGAGTGCACTGGAGACAGTGTGGTGGCTGCCACACACAAACACTCTGCCCTCTTCACCCAGTACATCTTCACAACCAGCACATGCACTGCATGAAAAGTGGGATTTTCGTCCACGTAAACTCAAATCTTCCTAATTTTTGGCAGTTAACGACAATTTACAGCCTGTGAACGTCGCGTTTGTCCGTGCCACATATTGACGGAAACAAACCATGACGTATGTGGAGCTCGCGGAGGTGCGAACAACTCTGATTACAGCTATACATATATATACATATATATACATATATATGTATGTGTATATATATATATATATATATATATATTTTTTTTTTTCATATTAATATTTATATTATTTATGATATCATAAAAAACATAAATGAATTTATTGAGGAAAGGAACATTTGGCAGGAAGTTTATTCAAAAAAAGAGCTTTATTAGCACAAACACAAACACACAGCATGTACAAAGCGTAATCTGCCCACACAACAAAGGGAAGCTCATGAGAAGCCCAAAATCCTGCAGCACCGTGAAGTGTCTGTCTGCCACCTCGGAGCTGTAACGTTAGGTAACTGCCAGCCTTCTGTCTCAATTCGATCCGTTTTGCAGACGTCTGTGGTGCGTTGCCCTGTACCTCGGAATCGCCCATAATCTCGACTGCAGCATAGCACATAGCTCGGTGAGCTCCCGGCTCCATCCAGACACTCCGCCATCTTCCTCCTCAGAAATCAGGTCCATGGCGCACTTCCAAAGCCCCACCTCATCCTCAGCTAGCTCTCTGTCTCGCTTCCAGCAGCTGTAAAAAAAATCAATAAAGACAGTCAGTACTGTGCAATGCACTGCGTATGAACATCAAATCTATTAATGCACTTGAAAAATAGCAACATTGACCAAAAACGGATCTAATCTAACAAGTCTCACCCTCTTTGTTCTCGATCGACGCCGAGCTGAACTCTTCACAGCTTCCGCCTGCGATGCAAGATCTGGTTGTTTGTACCTGAAGCTCCTGCGTACTGTCTCGTAATGCATTACAGGCAGCTGGAAAGCAATTAAATGAGAGTGGTATGAATTTAAAAAAAAAACGTAAGTCACAGTAAAATTAAACAAGGAAGGAGAAAACAGTAAACGTGGCGTCATTATCAGCATCATGTAAATCTGAACTTGTAGACATAGCTCTAAGCTAATGGGAGGTCACGGCCTCGTTATGAGGCGAGGTTAGTCTGTGAAGACAAAATGCTCGCCGCGATAAACCTCCGTGTCCCTCTGTGGCAGCGGAGCGCCCTCCGTCGGCGACACTCTCCGCGGCGACCCGGCAAAGCTCCTCCCGACAGCACAGGCCTCCTCTCAACAATGGCTGTGCTGCTTGCCTAGCTCCTGCTAGCCTAGGTCCTGCTAGCTAGCTTAGCTCCTGTTAGCTAGCTTAGCCGAACTTGCTTCGTGTCCAATAAAACACTTCGAGAGCCCAACTCACACACTGCACGTCGCCCAACAACAGCTCACAGTCCGTTAGTGATAAAACACGACACACACAGTCCACTGCTAGCTACGGAAGCGTATTGCATTCACTTGAAAAAAATAAAAAACTCCTGTTTTTCTGAGTAATTTATTTTTTGTTTTGTTTTTGTGATTAATTTTTTTCTGACAAATTTGTTTTTCCTGTTTTTCTGAATAATTTTTTTTCTGAATCATCGCGATACTTTGAAGTCCCACGAGAACCTCTATCCTGCAAGTGACGCCCGCACATTCATGCCCGTGGAGCATGCCATATCTGTGCAACTGATCCTGCAGAAACATTGCTATGTCTAGCAGATCTGAATGGGCTTTCCTTCTGAACAACCGCAAAGTTCTCAGGTGCCTGCGTAGAGTTGACAAACTAATGGTAATACCATCGATATGACTTAAAGACAGGACTATCTCCCAGTCTCTTAAACCCAGCTCAAAGTAAATCTTGATTAAAGTAAAAAGTTGGTCATGAAGGAATGAATATGGCAATTGTTTCAAATGCTCCCTAAACTCAGAAAAATAATTATTCAGAAAATCAGAAAAAAAATTACTCCGAAAAACCATACGCTTCCGTAGTTAGCTGCTCGATGCCATTAACTCTCAACTCCTTCTTCCTCGTCACTGATGCTCCGGTTCAACCTGGAAGTGTAAAACTCTTAAAAGTCATGAACTCTCACATAAGAATTCAGAACCCATGAAATTAGATTTTAAAGTCACACATTTTAAACAGTAATTATTAATGCATTTTTATATCTTACTTATCTCAAAATTTTAACATCTGCGTTTTATCTTTAACTTGGTCCCAGGAGAGAGAAAATGAAATAAATAATTTTGTGTATCTTTTTTACACAACATTGACTATTGCTAATGACATACGTAGTAAATAATCCAGCATATTTTCATTAGATAATTCAATTCAAGCTAAAACTTAAGAGTCTATAATTAGGCTATACTGAGCCTGATCTTTTTATACCAGAGATTTTCTTAAAATGAAGTTAATACCTTTTAAAAAAAAATGTCACCTGAGGTAAAACTCCCCCTGCTACCCTGATTTGCATTTGTATAGCTCACAGCATTTTCATTTACATGTTAAAGCCTCCCCTAGAATCAGGGGGAGGGGGGTCATGGGGGGACAAATGCCAAGCAAGGCCCACGTCAATTTCCGACAATTCACGGCAGTTTTCGGTGTTGCCTGCAAATTGCCGTTTGCAGTCTTAAACCTGAACTTCCATGACAATCTACAGTGCCGCATACTGACGAAAATCCCACTTTTCATGCAGTGATGTGGGTGGTTTGAATGAGGAACGTGTGGAAATAAAGTTGGTGACAGCTCTCGCACAATCGTTACTCTAGATATTCTCATTGTGAGTCTTAATCATAATGCAGGCTATGTTCACCATAACTAAACTTCAATAGATAAATACATTGTGTTAACATGTCAAATGTATTCTCTCAAGTGATATCCTAGGGTGGAGGATAACACTGATAGTCATAATCCTTTGGCAAGTGGATCCGTCAGTCTGATCACTGTAAACATTGAAACACTGCGGTTTCACTCTTGCGTAATGCTACATAGACCACAAGGACGGTCACTGTCCTCGCTCTTCTAAAGGACAACGTGAATGAAGGTTACAATATGTGCTTTGTAACCTCCACTCTGTGCCAGAAATATGTATTTTCTTCATCTTTATCTAGTTGTGGCCATGATTCACTGTAAAGAACCATCAATCAGTGGCTCATTTCCATGCATTAACATTCAAGAGGCATATTGCATTGACCATTTATGGTTGAAAGTGGGTGTGGAGCGGTCGGTATGTGAGGTAGATCCACATGCCCACATTTCCAAGTTGATTGGAGGTCTATAAAAGCATATTGCCAGTTGTTAGGCATCCGAATGTTTTTTGGGGCGGCTGCACCTCAGGATGCAAAGTGGGTCATCTTGTAATTGGAAGGTCGCTGGTTCGAATCCCTGGCTTCCCGAGCTGCATGTCGCAGTTTCCTTGTAAAGCGCTTTGACCAGTCTGTAGCTTGCAAAAGCAGCAGGTCCATGTGCGTAAATTTCCTCATTTATACGTACATGCAAACATTTAGCGTGGATTCTTCACAGAGTATTCTAAATGAGGCCCCTGAAGTTGTATGGACTTGTTGTTGCAGGGGGTACATTAATTTATGACACACAAAAGAGGCATAAGTGATGTAGTACCAAACTGACTTGTACTGTGAAGCTCTTTTCATTAAGCAAATGGTTATTTGCGCTATTACATACTGAAAACAGTCCACAACAACTGTCTTAACATACCTTTAGCTGTGTACAATCTAACATGTAGATCTGTTCTGCTATTCCATTTTTTTGTGTCCTCAAACCACATCATAGTGGACATGGCTTGGATACATGTGATTACTTTTTGGTCAGCCCATGAGGAAGTTAACTTTTTCAGTTGATTTGAGGTCTTCAAAAATGTTTTTTCTTTTATTTTCTAAATTGTAGCCCATTTATCAAACTGTGCAGCAGCATACATCTTAAAGGTTATGCAGAAAATATGGAGATCCTCCACCCACCCAATATTCACCCAGGGCATGGTATAACATTTTGCAGAGATGAGTCTTTTGACACAGAGGGATTGAGAGCAAAAGAACGCTGGTTGCATAGGTAAAAACAATGTGCAACTGGGAATAGTTGAAAACAATGCAAATTAGTCTAACAAGATCCACTGTGATGGCCACTTCGGTGCAGCATGTCTTTACTTCCGTCTCACATCCTCGCATGGTTACTGTTATGCTACTCGCATAAAGTGAAACTGCAAATTAATAGGAAATGCATGCAACTGGCCTCATTATGTCATTAAATTCACAGTTTGAGTGTTCCTCTGGCACTCTCCAGGGCATCTATCTGTTTTATTGGGGCTTCCTTCTTTGCAATCCCACACAGGGAACCATCACTTTGGTTTGTGAGTATCACAGCCTATTGTCAGACTTACAACCAGGGAGTCATCACGCCCTCACAACCTCACTGTCTGCCATAGGAGAGGCAAAAACTGGGCAGAGGAGGCAGTAGGTAATTTCTGCAATGTGGCTCTCAGAAGGAATCTACACTTCCAAAGCCACAGGATGTAGTGAGACATTTTTATTCACCTTAGCACCTTGCAGAGTGTTGTAGCTTGATGTTGCTGAGGCAAGTGTTTTTTTACCCAGTGATTGCATTAAGTGCTGTTGTGAGACATGTTTACCCTTTGCCTTTGAGGATGCCTTGTAGGTGGTGTCTGCATCTCTCGTGGCAATATACGAGGGGTGGATGGAGCGTTGGTAGAGCGCCTGTCTGAATGAAAGAACAGGCCAGGGAGGTTTATAAATAAAATTGACAGCAGGCACCTTACTGAACCATGACTTGAATGTTTAAAGGGTGGCAGCGTTTTTGTGAGAGGCGAGGGAAATCTCTCGCTCAAAAGCACAGCGAAGTACACCATCTCCTCACTAGGTATAAATATGAAATAGGCTGCTCCCTTTGGAGAGGCACTCTGCGGAATTACGTGATTGTTGTTATGGTTTGTGTCAAAGGTGGGGTGGATGTTGAGGGGGTAGAGTGCGTGAGTATTTGCTGGCATGATTGTTGAGGAAATGCTGATTTTTTAGGATTAATTTTGTCAGCTCAATCCAGAACGTGACTTCAGCAGAAATGCTCTTCCGGGGATAGTGACAAGGAAGAAACTTACTAAAGTAGTTATACTGAAATTGCATAGGAATCAAAGCGTAATGAATCTACCGCTCCAGAGACACACTTGTTTGTTTCTTGTTTTTTTTTTTCCTTTTCAGCTTTCTTTTTTTGAGTGTCTCATGATGGATAGCTTTATCTCAAACAAATAACGGTGGTGTCAAAGACTTGATGTACAGTATGTAAGGGTCTCATATTACTTGCGTAAATCAATACTTATCAAATCCTGTTATCACCTTGAGACCCCGTATGAAATGTTTGTGTGCGTGTTTCATTAAATGCAGGTGAATGTGCTGCTCGGGCACATTTCAACACAGGAATTATATTTAGAAGACAGATCAGGCTGCTTCTTTTCATCAGCAACAATGCCTGAGGTCAGGCTAGTGTAAGCAGGGACCATGTTAGGGGGACATGCAGCGGCAGGTTTCTAATACAACAGTGAGAATTTAAACTGGGTTTTTAATTCGATCATGGTTTTTCTTGCCTCGCTGTGCAACCCAAGCAATGACCTCCCCTCCCTCAGGGATGTTCCTCTCATGAGATTGGTTAGAATGAGACTCTGGTTGTGATTTATGAGAAAAACATGTCTCATGATAGCATCCAAATGCAAATATATTTTCACAGTACAGTTGATTACAACACTCCAATAACAAGTGTGCTGTTAACAACAAAACAAGTTGTTAACAGCACACTGGTCTTGCATAGTCTGACCTCCATGGTGCGGTGTCATCACTCAAGAAAGGCCTGGTGGCATCAATTGTCATTGAAGAAAGAAAAAACCGAACTCCCCTAGTACTTGACTAATTGTATGAGATTATTTGTGCTGGTGTCTGGGACAAAAACAAGACATAAATGCATTATGTAGTTTTGGAAAAGAAATTAGAACTCAGAAAAGGTCATATTTACACTATTAGTAGGTAATAATACAAACTTAAGAATATGTATTCATTACTACAACTACATACACAAGCTGTCCTAAGAGGATAAATAGGTCTCCAGAACACTGTTTGAAGCTGGTGAGGCAGCTACTTAGAAGGCTACTGCAAATATATACAAAGTAAATCAGTTTGAAATCTTGCTGTCCTTTGAGGACAGTTTGTTTACTCAGTTTATTCAGTCATGAAAATCAGTCAATGAAAATGTTTCTCTTCTGAATCTCCAGAAGAGAAACATATATTAAATGACAGAACTCAACAGAACTTAAATGACAGAACTCAACACATATTAAAAGAAATGAAAGTCATTCTTCTTCAGCCAGGTCTCAAAATTGCCAATGTGAAATATGTGTTCATATAAACACTGCAGTTGCAATGATAGCTAGCTGTGTACAGACAGGACAATAGTATGTGAATCATTAATATATCAAGTTCTTAATTTTGCCCTGATACAAGACTGACAGCCTGAAGCCATGCTTCCAGCAGTTAGCATATTAGCGTACTTATTCTTGCAAAAAATAATAATAATAATAATGTCATTAGTATGGCTGATATTTGGTCATGGGTCATTGGAGAAATAGAAATTTTGAAGTAATGGCACTACATAAATGGTCATCCGCATAATTGTTGAGATTCCCTAACCATGAAAGTCCCAAGTAATGGAGGCACTGGGGGCAAATCAGGGACATATTTCAGTCTGGATCAGCACCAGCAACAAGTATTTATGTAAGTCTGTGAATCTCTATTGTGACTTTTTTAAATGTATTCTTTTATTTTTAATTACAAATTAACCCAGGATTATTATCAACCCTAAAATCCTGTAAAGAATACATGTTTCAAAGATGTACAGTGCAGTGTAGTGCTGTATTCATATTCCGCTGTTGACTTTTGATTTACCTCTGTTCCTTAACATTTCCATTCCAGCCTGTAAAGTAGGAATGAGGTTTAGGATTCCGGTCAGCACAGAAATGTTAACATTTAAGCAAACCCCTCCGGAGATACAGTAATAGTGCTGCACATTCCCTGTCTGCTGAAGACACAGCAGTATTACTCATCGAGGGACTTGCAGGCTGCCTCTTTTCCGAGGACACCAGAGGTCAAAGTCGTCCTCCTTTTTTAAATGTTCTATCCTTCTTTTCCTTTGTTACTGTCAAATGATTAGTACATAGTGTCTCAGCCCACTTACTACACTGCCAGCCAGAGGGATACGCTCCAATAATTCCTCGGTAGGAAATGGGCATTCTCGTGAATTCCAGCCACCTCTGCTTTTCTTCTTAGTATGCCTTCTTGCGTTCAAAAAAGGACATGCTAATTTAGAAATTTGAGCTGAGTGTATCCACTTTGGGATTTGCTTCAAGGCATAACTTTGGGTCATTTATTTGATTGACACAATACAGCGATGCGCAAAGTGTACTCTTTCAACAAAAATGAAATTTCATCCATGTTTGCGAGTTTGAGTATATAGTTTTAGGGTACAAGCGGCGGAAGAAAGCACTTCTGTTAAACAGAGTCAATAAGTTGCACAACTGCTATGGCACCTCAGGGTAATATCACACCACCTGAAAAAAACATAAGTGGATATTTATTGAATAGCTGTCACTCGCTCCTTTTTCTGTTGAAGCTATAATGGAAAGAACATTAGAAATATATCTAAATTGCCTAAAGAACCATAACCGTCCAAAGCTGACTGCTTGTTACTAATCGGGAGCTTGTACAGAACATTACAATCATGACTTTCTTTGAGCAGATTTGACCTCATTGCTTGAAAATAATACAGATCTGAATGTCACTCATCCAACAGCACTATCTCCACAGAAACCTGATTTCTCCTGGGAGCTGATTAGGTGAGAGTTGAGAGAGTAGTTGCTTACCTGGTTCCCAGTTGGGGGGACACTTACTCTGGCCATAATGAATAGAGCCGGACAGGATATTTGAATGTCATCTCTACCTCCTGAGACACTTCCAATTTGGCACTGTGTAATAATAATGTCAGGGAAGAGCCATGAACTTGGGGTCTGTTATCACAATGGCAGCACAAGGCAGCGTCAGGTTTTTATACATCTCTGGGGTAAAAAGAAAAGAATGAGTGAGACCAAAGACTTTCTTTACTGCCAAGAAAGTTATATCAAATACAGTGATTTCAGGAAATAAGCAACACTCTTGGTCTTGAACTTAAAGAGTTTTAAATGAGTGCATGGATCCTGATTTTAGACCCCCTAAAACATCACATTTACATTATTTACCAGGAAGAAGACAGTTTATGCACCTCCATTGCATCTTATTTGGCTGTGTTCCCCTGACAGGCAGGGGCTCATTGACAGTCTATTGTTAAAGATATCAGTATGAATCCTCTTTTAAGCCCTGACAAGTCCTCCATTATAGATTTCAGGCCCCTGCTGCTGGGAAGAATGTGGCCCTGTCATCTGAGGCCAATCTACCGGTCGGTCGACTTTTTAGTCCATGTCACAGTGCAGCATTGACCCGTTAATGGCTTTTCCACACGTGTATAGAATGTGGGAAGGCCCATTAACAATATGACAGCTTGATGGCCTGATTCCTTTTTTTTTTCAGGCAGGTACAATAACACAATTACATACAGTGGTTTCCTGTTTGTGAGCCTGGGGATTATTTAAACTTTTAAAGACATTTTATTAGGGAATAAATGCATCAAATGTGCTAAAATGCAGCAAAAAACGGTAGAAGGCTGTTATGTGGATGAAGCTGTAGGTGGATGAAGTTATTTCATCTTCTCAGTAGCTAAAAAAAAAAGTCCAGCATGTGACTGCCAGAGTCTCTTACTGCATATTTCTCAGCCATGCTGGATGGCAGGTCGGGGCAGCATGATCTATGGCTTGGCTGTCTGAAGGAAGCCTTGCTAGGACCACAAGAGTGTTATTGCACAAGAATCCTGTATAAGAGAAAAGTGAGAAAATGTATTTTATTTGGTGTGAATAATGTTCTTCAGACAACATTTGTCATATCCTGCTGGTAATTGTGAGTAGCTGAAAATGAACGATAAACAAGATTCCACGATAATGAGGTTAAGTTTTGAAACTCTTGCAATAATTTCACACGCTTGTTTGTTTATATATTTACGCAATGTATGTATATAATCAGATGTCTTTATATATTTATTTAATAATTGACTCTTTGGAGTTCCATGAGGTTGAGATGGTCCCTCCTCTTATTGTTATGAACAAGACTGGCACTTGGATGTTGGTGGCCCTCAACAAGATTTAATAATAATTTATAATAACACACTCTGCTCATAAATGAACACACATACGAAGATATCCAAATTATCCAGTGTTGTCCAATATGATCTACAACAATAACATTTAAATAGCCAATAAGTAAATGGCTGACCTGAATCTGTTTCAAGTCTGATGGACATTTAATATGTTGTGATTTTAAATAATAAATGGTGCATAAAAAGGTGGCTTACTAATTAACAGAGTACTTTTTCTAGTCCGAGGCTGGAAACTGTTGAGCTCCTTGTCCTTGTCTGGATCACAGCATTAGATTACAATTTTGCATTGTTGTGTTTCTCTACTTGTGTTTCTCTCCTTTTGTATAATGTTTCAGTATTGATACAGTAGTGTATCCATTGCAACAACTAATTAACAAACTGGAGGGGAAAAAAATCTGTTAAATTGTTTTCCCATTTAAATTACAGACATAAGGGATGTAAAAGTCCGGCCCCTTTTGGCACCCATCTTGTTTTAATCTAGCCCCTCTATAAAAGAAGTTGAATAGGCCCCGTCTAAAGTTGAAGTCTTTACGTTTTTCTTTTTTAAAATATTATTGTAATTTGTATAATGTGGTCATGTGACAGAAAGGTTTGCCTTGGCTCCCAGAGCTTTATAGCATCTTTCAGCTCACTGTATTGGTTAAACGTCCCACAACAACAAATTACAGCATTCCTGCCCACATATCAAAGCAATACATCACACAGTCAATTCAGTTGTAGACGCTGGCTCTACCTACTTGATAACATCATCCCATAGATTCATGAAGCATGCATAGTACAATCTCAAATAGAATATTTGTTTATTGAGCTGATTTTTACATTACGGTATGATGCTTTGGAGCTAATTCAGTCTAAAACAAAACACCAACACCAATAGTCAGACAATTAGAATACTCCCAGTAGCTTATCTGCCTTTGTCATGTAGACCATTTGTAAGTTAATGCACTCTTATTCACACTTGGCTGCTAACTGTGAGAATACAGCTTGCGAGAGACATGACAGTATGTTAACAGATGTGTTCACATTAAACCAAACAAAGTACTGTTGAGGGAAACTACAGCTTTGACAAAGTGACCTCAACATTTTAACATCCAAGATAGAAAAATCTGCAATGAAATCTTTGATTATTTTTTTTATATAGCTTAATTACAGTTATGTAACTTTGAATGCACAATATTGAAATAAATTAAAATTAAAAAAATCCATGGTAACGTGCAAATGAACCCAACAGCTTCTTTTGAAGCACATGTCACATTTTACTGGAGTCGGTTAAGCACAAACGCACTTCCCTTGTATTTGCAGCACAAGAAAATGATTCACATGTTTTTTTCTTTCCCCATGTGGATGAAAAAGTACCTGTTCATTATCTAGTTATTAGTCTTACTTCAAATTTAGCTCATCATGATAATTAGACTAATTTCATAAATTACACACTATTTAACTTAATTGAAGAATCTATTTTCCTCGACACTGATCGACATTTCCGTCATAATGCTTTCACTTTTATATTTCTCATTTGAGGAGTTCAAGCAAAGGTGGGCAGAATCAACTCCGAGCACATCACTTTCCCCTAGTCTATACTCAGTATTAAAAGCAGCAGTATAATGTGTTTTTGGGAAAAAAAAACTTGACATTGACACATTACCACCTAATGAATGTGTTATGGTGAACGATAGCAAACAATGGCCTGTTTACACACCCAGCAGCTGTGTTGGCAGTGTTACTTTAATAGCTGAAACAAGCTCTACGTTGGAGGTAGTTAAACTATTAGACAAACTGCACTCGAAGCCATTCTGTCAACTGTAGGTAAAATAATAAACAAACATTATTATTATTATTGTTATTATTATTATTATTATTAGTAGTAGTAGTAGTAGTAGTAGTAGTATTATGTCAAAGCTTCCCTCCACACATATTTTTAGGTAGCAGCAGTAAAGTTCATCTCTGTGTATGGGCACCTGGAGGCTTCAAATTTCCACATTACACTTGTGTATGCTGAATACTGGCCCAGGATTTGCCCTCAGACTATTTGTGATGTCACAAATCATGCTTGTAAGTCTGCCTCTTGAAACCAGATTTTCACTGAGCTGAGAAAAATTCACACACTGAGCAATGAATTTGAGCCGTCCGGTGTCAAACTCTGCACGCACAACATTCTACGCTGTGAGGTTCAACATTCAACTGTAGGAAAAAAGAAGAAAATCACAGTTTTGACTGGCAGACTTAAAGTATTTAAAAATGCATGACTATTTTTATCTCACTGTTATCTCATTTATTTACTTAATTGATCTTTTTTGTGATGTCATTTATTCCACCAGCTTATAACACAAACGTTAAAGGTGCAGTGGTGATGTTTCTTGTTAACAAAATACAAAACTTTGAATGCAGTGTTATTCAGCCACATGCATTTTTGTTTTCATAAACGTATATTGTAACATTTTTGAAACTTAAATTGCCAATATCCCAGTAACCCACTCAGAAAGTACCTTCAGTGTAGTTGTTAGGTACTCAAAATGCGAATTGCACAATAAAATAAATAACATTAAAATAAATTCTGTAAGCTTCTGTTGGTAACATAGTAATACTTAAGCTTTGGGATTGTAGGTCGAGTCGGCTGCCATCCAAAAGCGTCTGTATTTGACGAGTTGGGATTGTGACTCAAAAATCAACTTTCGTGCTAACAGGAGCTAAGGCATAGTTTTACTGCTGTCTTCCTTCTGTCTGTATGCCCTCTCATTTTTACTCTCTCACTTACAAGTCAAGTTATTAAATTAATTATGTATGTGAGTTAATGCTTTATAATAAGGGTACAAATTAGATACTTATGTAATCCTTAGTGATTCATGACGATTTAATGCATAAATGAATGCAGGGTGTATCATAAATTCCTGTTGCTCAGCATTAACAAATGATCAAGTCATTACGACTTGAAGTGACAATAGAAGTCAGTGAAATTAACTGTAAGGAATTTTTAACTTGTTAGGGATCAGTCTCAGTCTAATATTGACCAGCTACATACCACTATTGACTGCAGCAACCGCCAGAATCAACAACAAATCACAGTTCTTTGCAGTTGCTTCAATCAATTTCAATTCACAAAACTTTGTACATTTGTTTGATATGTGATCATTCTGGATTCCAGTTAAATAAAACTCTACTTCAGACCCATGTATTTGGTCAGTCTGGTCATCAGATGCAAACATTTACATAGTAATCACGCTGTTTCAATCTTTAAACTTCTAGCTCTGTAGAGTTGAGGGAAACTGCATTGTGAGTTTGGGTTTGTTACTTTGAGCTACCCCATTTGCATTACACAAAGTATATTGATGAGAGCAGCTTTAAATTCTGCACAGAAGCTACTTTTTACATCCAGCATGAACAGTGGTAAAGCCATAACTGATGTTCAGCAGTAAGGCAAACAATAGTGCTTACATGGTGAAACAAGTTCTGAGTAGAAGCTGAACTGGAGCGGCTCTGGCAAAGACTGCATGACTGCAATCGTCAATGATGCAGAGCCACTGCTTGCAAGATATGCCATCCCATCGGATCCACCTCACAGACCATGCTGTTCCCTGTCAACTTATTCAATATAAGATAAGAGCCTATCTCCACGTAGCAGATACACAGGTAATTTAGCCTACAAGGAAGAGAGTAAAAGAGATTTCTTGTTCACTGAATCATTGAAGTGGAAAAATGTGTTTGTTTCTCAAGCGTCACAACTTTTCAATGTGGACATACTGTACATGTCTTCAAATATCTCAACAGAGTTACATTCCAAGCATCTATTAGTAGGGCTTACACAGCCTAGCCCCAGCATGATCTGCATTCACTCAGCAATCACTTAATGCTTTTAGCATTGCGATACAGAGAGAGCAGTGCAAACAATGAGGCCAGTAAAAACGTGCAGGGTTCAATCTGAACCATTCAGTGTTTCTTTAGGTTTCAACACTGTCTCTTCTGGTTATGCAGAGGCCATTATTTTTTTATATACTGTACTTTCTCCTAGCTTTTTAGATTTACCTTTGACTTCCTGTGTTTGAACTTGTAGCTGTTCACCAAAAGTTTGGTTGAATCCAGTTTTCCAATTTCCCTCGCGAATATAGTGGAAGTGTGTCAACATTACTGTCCAGGAACTCCTGGGTGCATATACTGAAAGAATATTGCATATATTTAAAAGTGTAATTGAGGTGCTGATACAGTGAGACCACTTACTGAAAGAAAAAGTTAACCTTCACTTGGACCACATGAGTCTGCAGATACAGACTGAACAAGAAGTACTGCTGCTTCAGTTAAAGGTGAGTAGGTTCCCATAGATGACGACTGTTTGAAAAAACATGTGTTTTTATTTGAAGGTGATAGAGAAGACCTAACAGCCAGGTGGTTTCAAACCTGATCGACTCTGTATGTGAAAAAGTAATCGTGCCAGGCTTATTAGAAAGTTTTGCAGGGGTATCCTTAAAGGTCCCATATCGATATCTGAGAGATATCCGAGAGGGGGGCGTTCATCCCCAAGGTGAAGTTCGGTGTGTCCAGCAGTAAGATAGCAGTGTTTTGCAAAGTCGTCGCTCAGAGCTGGACGCGCAAATTATTAAAGTGCCTTTATTCTGTCCCAGCTACATTACAACAGAAGAGACAGTGGTTGCGTTTCATTTTTTAACGACAACATGCTGGCTGTGGTTAGTGTTAGCTTGTATATTTGTGTGATAACCACTTCGGACTGCTTCAGTTACAAGGGTCAGTACAAAACTGGCCTTGCCTTGACACTGACCCTCGTTAAAGGATCAGTCCAATCCATTCCAGACCCAGCAACCAAGTGTCACCACGTTTTGATAGTATTTACAGTTACCTATTAGTATGGTGAAGTCAGCTGGAAATTGGCTAACTAGTTAGCTCTGCTTCGGTCTGCAATGCAATGGCGTTTGAAGCTAGTTAAATGTTAATAATACTCCGATGGAGCTTGGTTGTCACAGTAAAAAGTCTGGAAACGCGCAGACTGTAGACAGAGATGATGCAAACAGTGTCCAAGAGTTTGGAGACTATGTTGGAGACTAACACAGCTTTCGCTAGCTGTTAGCCATTAGCCACATGGTAGTAACTGTAACAATACACATAAAACAAACATTATTCAGACACACTAACCATTCTGAAACGTCCTGCTGCAGCCCCAGAGTCTGTACTTCTACAGGAGCCTCTTCTTCTGGGTCTGATTGTGGGTCACACTGGTTCGGCTGAACTAAAGCATCTCAGCGAGCGATGGGGATTAATTCACCATAAAACATTAGCGCATGCTACCGCTAGCGCAAGCGACATCCTCTCCCTGAGAGGGGAATGTAGCAGGCAAGGCAGGCATTGACAGACGAAGCTCATTAGCATCTAATCAATCGACATCATCTTCATCAACAAGTAACTAAATGCATATTTCACAGACAAAACCAGCTCACCTTTCTTTCTAGACAATGATAATAATGCGGGGCTGCATCACATCATGTTTGCAGTTATGAGAGAAGATGGTTAGTTGCTGTACACCATTGTCTTTTGCACAGCCTTAGAAAGAAAATAGTCTGCTCTAGTTTACCTGCTCAGCAACAGTGGGGAAGGATTTCCTATCCACACAAGCTTGTTCATTTATAGATGGAGGGCTGACCCGGAAGGTGGGCTCTGTCACGCTGCGAATGTTAATAGGAAAACCTGATTAATAAAGCCTAAGGTCTACAGATTGAATACAGTCTTGTAACGACTCCTCAGTGTTTCCCCTAGATTTTTTTGTAGCAGCTCAGTCAGTAACCTAGCAACAGTAGAGGGGTCCGGGGGCATGCCCCCCCAGAAGAACATTTTGAAAAATAACTCTTTAAATGGTGACTTCTGGTGATAATTTTGAAAAAAAAATTACAGATTGAGACTTAAAAAATGAGGCTCATTCTTACAAATGGCATAACAGATTCAAAGCATCTGCTGAGACCAGATCATTGTATAAATGTGCCGTGAACCCGGCAGAAACAAAGTTCATAATTTGTGTTAATTTTCAGTTTAATTTCCTTTGATATTTATCAAAAGCCTTAAAAAAAAAAGAAAACAAAAAGAAAAAGAAAATGAAGTGGCACAATGTAGAAACAATCCAACCTGAAACTAACTTCACCCCAGAAGTCTGAGGGGGCTTCAGATGGCTCTGTCAAGTTTACCTAGCTAGCTGCTAGCAACTTATAATGCAAGCTAGCAACTGTGGTCTAATCAATGTAACGTTAATCCAACAAGCGCAGTAATTCGCTCACGACATGGGGTAAACAGTTAAATCAGAGACGGTTAATAAAGGACCTAAAGGATATTTACTTGTTTTTATTATAGCCAAAGCTAGGCTGCCTAACTATAATTGACCCTTTTTTTCTGTCATTAGCAGGTCATCCTGGTCATGTGACCGCTTACCTGCTCACCAGTGTTTGTCAATTTGACGACTTTCTCGCTAGATTCAGCGACTTTTCAGACCCTCTTAGCGACTTTATTTCTAAAAAGCTACGAGCGACAAATTTAGCGACTTATTCAGATCATCGGGGGAAAGGCGAGAAATATATTATATTGTAATTCACATGCTGCTCAGAGTAATCGCAGACCACGGCTCCTCTGCAGCAGCGCCGGGCTCTCTCCCCTCCCGCGCGGCTGGCTGCGAGGCCAGTGTGTGTATGGGGGCGCTGGCTGGGGCAGGCTGGAGGGTTGGAGATACAAACATTACTTTGAATTTGTTGAACGTAAGGAAAATAACTTGACTGTAAGGTGTGCTTTGCCCGTGTTGGAAACCTCTCCTCACCGCTGCTAACATTACCTCAAACTTAATGAAGCACCTACAGAGACAGCACGCACACACAAATCTTGTTGCTAAGGAACCGTGGACTAACATGAAAGAGACGCCAAGACACAATGTAACGAGTAATGTGACTGATTACTTTCTCCAGGCAGTAATCTTGTAATGTAAGGCATTACTATTTTTGAGAGTAATGTCATGTCATGTCATTGTCCGTAACCGCTCATGACCGCTAATGAGCAATGTAGGGTTCAGTATCTCACTCAAGGACACTTCGACATGCACCTCAGCCCTGCCTGGAGCCGGGATTTGAACCAGCGACCTTCCGATCACTAGTCGACCTGCTCTACCCGCTGAGCTACAGCTTTATTAGACTAGCCATGTACCAATAAAGGCTTTTTATCATTACCTTCTTGAGTGCCTCAGATTTTTTTCTTCAAAGTTCTACTTGGATCCCCAAACTGAAGAGCACCAGAGGGACACCTTTTTCTACACCCAAGTAGCACTCCATGCATTCTGTTTTTTTGATTGCCTAACTATAATGTTGTTGTCTGCATCACGTCTGGCTTCAATGAGTCGCCAGTTGCAGCCTTTGAATAGGATGACGAGGATTTCAGTCACTCGACTTAAACGGTGACTTGTAGAAATTATACAAATAGCAGTAATGACAATAATAATCAATTTCAAGATAACTTAGGGTGTAGTGCTTTCACTTTGTGAAACTTAAATTCGACATTTGCCCGTGATATTAAACCTACAAAAATAATGCTTTTTTTTTTTTTTTTGCGCATGCATATAGGGGAAACACTGGACTCCTCCATTTCTGTGGATGTTAGGGTGTTGTATAGGTTTGTGTTTATGCCAGAGTTGTACTAGAAACCGTTCAGTGAAAGGAGAGCAAAGGTTCAAGCTTTGCCAGTGTGCCCTGCGTCACTGATATTATGACATCGTCCACTCGTGACAGTAAAGTTCAGAATTTGATTACATAGAATGAATTTCTCTGGGTTAGTTAACTGGGTTAATAAAATAAAATACTGAGGTAGAAGAGAATAGGTATGTGGAACATAAGGTGCGAGAGGATAAGGTGCAGGATTGACAGTAGAAATAATTGATAATTATTTTATAGCCACTTAAGCATTTTATTATAGTATTTTTGTTATATATTTTACATGGTACATTGAATGTTTTTATATTTGCCTTGTATTTTACATCTATTTGTATTTTCTTTCTATCTATCTATCTATCTACCTATCTATCTATCTATCTAGGCAATATGTGTGAGAAGCTGCATTGAAATGTGTTGCTTGTTTATTTTGCATGTGAGAATTTGCATGATGAGCTTCAGCAAACACTCTATTGATTAACAAAGCTGTGTCATTCTGAGGGAAACAGTAAATGTAAATGCCTCTGTTGCTCTTCCTGAGGGTCCATTTTTAGATATGAGAATGGAAAGGCAACTTAAACACTCGAAGATGAATGCTTGTTGCCGGTCGGTGTCAAGAGGCAGCCCCTGTTCTCTTGTATGGAAATTACATTTGCTCCACCCCTAAAATGCACTGGATGTTACAATACATATCTTTAAGGAGTGTTTTCTCTGGCCCAGAAATCTCCAATAGACATACACCAAACGTTTAATCCTGTCTTTATTCTGAAGGTTTGATGGGTTTGTTCATACATCATTCATAGCATGATTTATACAACATTTCTTTCTGCAAAAAAGAGTTTCTTTCTGATTTATGCAGTGATCAGAGGAGATACCCAAATTCCCTTTGTAATTTGATCCTTATGTGTCAGCAAAATTAAACAATTTACCCATTGTTAAGATTTATGCTCTGGAAAGTTACATAAAGAATAGAAAGAAAAAGAAAACTTAAAAATATTTGTCTATTAGTTACATTTTTACCCTATTCACCTTATAGTGACCCACACTGTAAAATGCTGCTTCTCCATCTACCGAATCCTTAGCAAATGTCACTCAAGCACTGAAGCTCTATCTGTAAGAGTCCTGCCTTGTTTGGACATTGCCATGCTGGGCCATTTATATAATGGAGCATTGGCTTTGAAAGCCCAAAAGCCATTACTTCCACCCATGGAATCTGGAGCATGTCTGATTTAATCTATCCGTTAAAGAGGTTTATATGTCAAATAACACTGACAGCATATCCAGTGATCCAATGTTTGCATTTGTAACTAGTTTACAATCAGCACTTGTCTATTTAAAGCCGCTCACTCACTGCTGTTGTCTGTTTTTAGACATCAAATGGGGTGATGCATCAACAATACTTTGTGCAGATCGGGAGATTCACACTTTTATATCACATTTGTGTTGTCTTTTCATCAAACTTTCTCTGATATGCATTTGCTTGGAACTGCTCCTCCTTCTCTCCTTTACCTGACTAGAATATTGTCAGTTTAGTTCCTGTACACCACTGATCTATTCCCATTTTTACATGTTGTACATAATGACGTTTCTATAAAGCATGTATAAGAGCTGACTTGCATGTTGGGAGGTGGACAGTGTTACAGTGAGGCAAGAAGGCTTCCAAGACAGCGACCACTGTCGTAGACAGTTTAAACATGAGGCCACTGGTTATTTTTGATGAGACGAATGGACATTTCCCCGCTGTGTTTGTGGCAACAAAACTGGATATTTTGAACCACAACAGGAAGTTTTCCCTAACCCTTGCCCAGTGGTTGTGTGCTTAAACCTAACCAGACTATAAGCACAGCGTTATCACAACATGGAATTAAAAACTGAACATAAACAACTGTCCTGCCCTGTGACATTAAGGCATTGCTTTAATTTCCATCTTCAAATCACTGAATTTAAAGTTTTCATTGTAAACTCGTAGATGGAGCCATCCTGGAAAATTCCTGGAAAAAAATATTAATCATAGTGTTGCTCTGTAACTCGCTAAATTATTTTATTGCATTCGTCCAGGGTATACAGCGCTTCTCACCCAATGTCTGTTGGGACGGGCTCCAGCCCCCTGCCACCCTCTGAAATGAAAAGCTGGTGCATAGTAGCTGACTGATGCATTTTATTGCACAAAAATCTCTCTTTAGAGATTTTCACTATGCTGTATGCCATAGCTCATGTTGAGATAGTTTGTCTTCCCGCTAAGTGTTCTCCGTTGATTCTTTTAGTTGGCACATTATGATTTTAAAGCTTTTCTCTTTCATGTCCCAGTGGGTTTTCTTACATCGTTTAGTGAAAAAGAATACAATATTCATTGTCACAGTTGTAATTGTGTCCCAAATGGACTTGTGTGGGTTGACTGGGCGAAGACTAATTGTCTTGTGCAAAACACAATTTTCAAAACCCACTGGTGCCACTCACACGTATCAGCGAGCTAACTCATCTTGTTTGGAGTCTTTGAGTCTTGTCACCTCCCCTCTCTCCACCATACTGTCAGTTTTCGCCGTGAATTGTCATTAAAGCCGAATCTGTCTAAAAATAACCTTTCAGAAGGCATCTTTTCCTGAATGCTAGGGGCATTCCTGGGGCATGAAGCTCCTCTGGGAGGACATTTTTGAAAAAACATCCTTTGCTTTTTCATGAGTTTTGAACGGTGATATGTAGATACTCTTCCAGGAAAGAAAAATAGCTCCTTTTTTTAACCTGAAAAGAAACTCTTTATGCTAGATAATTCAAAAAATGAATGACACACGCATTGAAAAAATTATGTGTTTATTATGTTGTATTACTCAACAGAGAAACAGAGATGTTTGTCCGCAGGCTGATGGTTGGTGCATTTTCATACAAAGGTTTGGTTGCTATTTTGTGGAATTGTTGACAATTTTTGAAAAACTGGAACAAATTGTCCCCCTGTGTTGTTCGACAACAGCAAAGCAACTAACCCCAGTGGGTGGTCCCTTGAAAACTGTTCTCACAAGAAAAACAACGCATTTGGTCATAGGTGCCAAATTTATGATTTCCCTGGCGATGCTTGACATAGATGACGCCACCCACAACCAATTAGGTCAGACAGCAGCAGTTCACAAGTTCATTAGGGATATGAAAGTGCAAAATGATGAACTGATGAAACTGCAGGGGACTGTCAGGAAACCAAGAAAGTTTAACAAAGGAAATTAACTCAGCTTCGGCTCACAGTTAAAACTTTGATTTCCCTATTAGATGCTGTGCTCTATTCTCTAGATATGGTCACTTCATTTTCTCACGCATGTCCGAGCTCTTGAGCACACGCAGAATGAGCATCTATGGCATTGGCTGTTTTGTTCAAATGCTACATGTACTGCATGTTTCTCTTGTGGTAATGCATATCATTTTCTCCAATATGCAAGAAAGTTAAGTCTTGAGTCTCCACACCCACTGCCTCTTTGGTGAAAAGCTGCCTTTCTTGAACCAAATGATGTGATATTAGGTTTCATTATTGCCTTTCTTGAACCAAATGATGTGGTATTAGGTTTCATTATTGCCGCTCCAGCTGTCGTGATTATGATTCTGACAGTTCCTCCTCAGCTGTCTTCCACAGATCATGTTGCTTACAACCAACTAACTTTGACACCTGTCTTTTGAAGCACTTTTGATCCAGATGAGATTTTATAGATGTTTGTTTACCACATCGCCACACACACCGATCAGCCACAACATTAAAACCACTGACAGGGAAAGTGAATTACATTTATAGTCTTGTTACAATGCATTGTTCTGCTGGTAAACGGGTCCCTGACATTCATGTGAAAACCATGCACCGTGACAGACACCATCCACCTCCGCCATGATGCACCGCCATGTTTCTATAGTCTCCCAGAATGAGCAACACCAGATGACTCGAGAGAGAGGGCTTGCATTTTTTTGCTGCCACCGCGGCGGTGGATGAGACAATAGAGGGGTTATATTGTTGCAATGTGCAACCTCACCACTGGACTTCACTAAATTCTACACACTGGACCTTTAAGAACATCTGATCCTGGACGGACCCTGTTGGCTAAGGTTGAATGCAATCTTTATCTTAGTCCTTAGTCTGTGAATAAACACATTGTACACTATAATTACCAGTGTTTATCCAGCCATTATGGTCGCTTTGCATGCTTGGATGAAACTAATTATGATTTTTTTTTTCCTTAATTGTTAATCATTAATCAGTTAATTAGCATTGAGAGTCACCCATGGAGGCTATATGTGTGTTTGGTTATGTGGTCAGCGTGCTGTAAAGTGCATCAGTTGAGGGTAGGCATGTGTGAAACGACAGCAGTAGAGACTATACCACTGGAGCGAGGGGGTGGAGGGAGATTTGCTTTCTTTAAAGGTTCCCTATTATGCTCATTTTCAGGTTGATACCATTGTTTGGGGTGTCTACTCGAAAAAGGTTTAAAAAAACAACATTTTTCTCAAACTTTCTATTGCTATAGCACGTCTATTCGCACCAACATATTTTGCTTTTCACATATACTTGATAGCTTGACCACACACACACACACACACACACACACACACACACACACACACACACACACACACACACACACATTTTGCCTCCCCACCATGGCCAAATAGAATCTTCTCAATCCAATTTGGCATTCCTCACAAATGTGTACATTATATGTGGTCATAAAACCTCACTGCTGACCAGTGAATGCTCTTGTAAAAAGCTAAGATCTCTGCTTGGATTTAATAGTCTACAAATAGAGGAAATATGGTGCAATAAATGCCTGTCAGACTGTTTATAAACCCCGCATGTCTAATGAGATCATCACTGTTGGTGGTCAAATCCACAGTTTGACCATGTAAAGGTTAGCTGGGACAAAAAGAGCAGTGGTACATACTTGCAAAATCTTTATATCAGATTACAAGTTTTAGTTGGTGCTAGACTTCGACAGAACATTCTCTGCCGCTACAGACGGTCTCAGTTAGAGAGCAATGTCCTGTGGGTTAGCTCCTGGTCAGAGAGACATAAATGTTTGATTTGGAAGTTATTAAGTCGGAATTTCTATATTTTATTGAGTTGTTTTGGGGCGGACTAACATTTTTTCTTCTGCGACAGAAAGATCTTTGTCCTCCTAATGTTTTCCGGATACAGACAGTGGATTTTTTTTTTCTCTGTTGAATCATTGCTGATGTTTTTTGAGCTCACCCATAATGATCAGCGATTTTATCTAGAACGTTCACTGTTACTCCAGATTGAGTCGACAGATTATCACAGAGTGCAAGGCATAACAGAGCATAACATGGCCGTACTTCTCAGCTGCCTTACTCTCCTCTTCCATATTTTAGCGGCAGACATCTTTCAGTGAATCATAACTGACTGCTATCCTTGGCCTCTGTTTTACTGTAGTTAATGCAACTCCTCGGTGCGAGAAGCCTCTGTGATATGTTGTTGTCAGTGGTACAACTTTTAAATAGGGTAGTCTCATATTGGTTTTTGTAAACTAAGACCTCTGTACACAACGACTAATGAGGCGGCACTGTTTGTCTGACCTTGCTAATCCAGACATTTATGTCTCTTTTATTGTCTCCTCTTCCTCTTTCCTCTTCCTGTTCATACATTTCCATATGATGCACTCATTGATTAACTGATGCAAGATTGATTAGGATGTGGCCGGGACACAAGTCAATTCCATTTGCTCCTCAACAAACGGTAATGCCTCCAATAGTCTACGGTTGACTCTGGGTATTCTGTGTATGGCCAATTTGTACTCTCAATTGTCTCTGTGGAACATTCTCTGGCGCGTGTTTAATGGACTGTGATGATAGTCACTTATCATCCCCCAGCAGACATTTGTTATATGTTTAAAATAGGGATCCAGTGATCGAGAGAGTTTGTGTGTCCTCTGAGTCGGCATTTTGAAGATTGAACAAAGCACTGCTGCAGTACACTGTGAAAATATGGCACAAGAGTACCAAGTTATGGTACCGCATCACATGGTGACAAATAATGGCCCTGTTCAGGGTTGAGGTGGTTACAGGCTTTTTGCAATGCTGCAATGGATTCTGTTACATCACTGAACTCATCAGGACAGGATATTACTATAAAAGTAAAGTTTATTTTTTTATCCTCCTGAAGTCTTGAAGACAAAAAGTAAAAGTGAAAAGGGAAAGAGTGAAGCTAGAGGAAAGGAAGTATTTAACACGTTTGTACAGAGCAAAACAGTTAACACAACTGACACAACAAGACAGTTGATAAAGAGCTTTGAATAACAATGACAAAGCTATTTATAGATGAATTACACAGAGGAGTGGTAAAACTCTTTTTCACTACAGTGACCGACAAGGGCTGCAACTAAAGAAAGCACATGCAAATTAAGAATACACCATCAATGAGTCAACACAGGCGCAGCCTTTAGGTACCACACTGCAAATACACATTACAAAAGCGAGTGGATGAAGAAGCTGCAACGGTCCAAAACACTTCCATTAAGAAAACTGCAAGTACAAACCCTGAAAACTACGGAAGCCCTAAAGGGCCATGCATTCATACATTTTATTTCCTCCGTTTTCCCGTGATAGCAAGTTAATTTCATTTGTTTTACCGAGATAACAGGATCATTTTCTCGAGATCTCAAGATAGCGAAACTTTGTTTCCCCTGAAATAACGATATAATTAATTCGAGATCTTGAGAAAACAAAGCGACAGTGTAGTATATTAAATCATTGCAGGAAACATCATTCCGTGTAGCAATGCCAGAGGAACAGGAGCATATCCATCATCGCGTCACATATCTTTACACATTAGTGTGCGTAATCTAAAAAGACGGTGAACAAGGCTTCAGCTATATCGGCGCTGCAATTTAAGTGAGCCTGATGTCGTCATTACACTACATAGCTAACCAGCTACAAGGTCCCGGGCGTCTCCATGGATACCGGATGCCTGGGACCTTGTAGCTGGTCAGCTATGCAGTTAATGACGGCATCAGGCTCACTTAGATTGCGCCTCCACAATATTCTTGTTTTGCACAGTGACATGCACTCTGTCGCGCACGCGCGTGTGTGTGTGTGTGTGTGTGTGTGTGTGAGAGAGAGAGAGAGAGAGAGAGAGCCTGCTATAGACTGAGAGACAGGGAGTGACACACGTATCAGCTGACACACATATTTGTTGTTTGTTGTTTCCTTCTTCTTTGTTACTGTTATATTGACAACAGACTACTTGTTTTAGCTGTAGCCCGTCAACTTTACTACTGTTTTGATGACATGACATGATTTAATATACTACACTATGTTATCTCGGGAAAACAAATGAAATTAACTCGTTATCACAGGAAAACAGAGGAATAGATTGGCCCTCTAGGGCTTCCGTAGAAAACACATCCCACAAAAAAACAGCTCACTGGCAGGACTCGATAGAATATTACAGTGGTTAAACCAAGAGGGCTGCGAAAATCTGTACTGAAATCAGCAGCAGGCGAACTAGTTAGCTGCTAATGGAGCTAAAAGCTTACAGATCCCAGTGCTGATAGCTCACAGGACAGCTAAGCACAAAGCAGGACTGTGAGTTTCGGCTCAGGGGAACCTAAAGCGGAAAACGCTGAACTGCATTTTAGTGTGACAACACAAAAAGTCTACAGTACATAAATTAACTGAAGTACATTTATTAAATTTAACCACCAGCCACCCAACATGCACTGTGTTCACAGAATACAGTCAGGTGACCCCCTGGAGGTCTGCAAAATCTCCGTTGTGGGGACTGAATATGCAATATGTTTTTCCTGCTGCATGTGTTTTGGGGGTCTGTGTGTTTTTTGACTTTGCATTGTTTTGCATCTATATGTGCATGTTTTTCTAAATGGAGGTGTTTTTGGCTGTTGCAGCACGTTCATATAGTTGCTTGTGCTGTGTGTATTTGCAAAGTATTTTTCCTAAATGCTGCACATGTCACTGTTAAACCTGATGAAGATGTTTTCTTAATTTGCTTTTGCTTAAAACATTTTCACAAATGACGAGCATTAACAAAGACATCAAGTAAACCATTTAAAATAGAAATACAAACAAACAAAACAAACATAATTAGTTAAGACAGAGCGGTAGCAGATACTTCTGTATCACTCGGCAGCGGCAGCAGGGTGAACAGACTGTGGCTGGCAGGGATGTTGTCTTAAATATCTTTTGGGCTCTGTGCAGACATCCAACCAATATCACTGATGCTGACAGTACTTAAAGTTAGATTTATGGAACAGAACTGTGCCTATGAATAGGTTCATAAAAATGACACAAAGGGTGCACATACTTCTGTATTTGTGCATATAGTCTTTGTCATTTTAGTTGCAAACCTATACCTTTGTCAGACAATAGTTGAAGAATAAATGTATGCAGCAGACACAGAGATATCCTTTTTTATTACACACTTTATTTTCCTTGTCAAAACTTGGCGCCTAGATTACCCAAAATGAACCTCGACTGCTGGCAGTTCAGTTGGAGATTCAGATGTGTTATGCTAGTAGCATCTAAGGTAGCCTGGAGCTGTCTTAGAAGATAATGTTATATATCATCTCCTACGAAACAGCAAAGCTTAAAGTCTGCACTCCAAATGTACTCAAACGTATGAATCCAAAAGACCTGCACTCCTCCATCAGTGATAAATTCTCTCTCAACAAAGCCAGCAAAGGTTTCCTCTCTTCATTGTAATGTATCACTGCATCACTTTTTCTCTTTTACAGACTTGTGAAAACTCTTCATGAAGTTGAAAGGATAAAGTTCTTCATGTAAAACTTTTTTTCCTTCTAACTCAGATCCCATTAGGCCCAGAGATATATGGCATGAAATTTCTCATTAACACTTTCTTCCTGAAGGGGCTTTCTATTGCCGAGTTCTGCAGGCGTGTGTCTACAACAGTTTGAATGAAGTGTCAAGAGGAGCCAGTGATCACATAAGCAATATCTTTATTGATATTAAACGAATCAAATAGCAGAGCAGATATACCAGCAGAGGGGCCATCCATTCAATCCATGTTTCATCAAGCTAGCTATTAGCGCTGGAGCCGGATCAGATTATCTATTAAATAAGGCGGCGGCAGAAACAATTGCACAGGCTTGTCTCTCTTTGCACTTAGGTGTATTAGATTTAGATCCATTAATATTTTTCAGTTCTTGGTGACAGAAGATCTGACACAGAGCAACCTCAGATGACACTGCAGATAATATTCTATGATATCAAATGAAGTCTCCCCAAGAACATTCCTGAACCTTTTGAAAGATGAAACTTGTTAAGTGTTATCTTTTTCTTAAAGGCCGTTTGCCAGTCTAATTGGTAGTAGAACCTCTTTACATGTAGCTAATCAAAACATTTCAATTGAAACTGAACTACATGGCAGTATCTCACTTCATTATAAAACTGACATGACACTGACAGCCAGACAGCTTCTGCAACACAGCTTCCAGCTAATGTTTCCTTACCTTAAAACAAGAGCACATGGCTAGCTTCTGGTGCAGTGTAGGCAAATGCTAGGGGGCGGCACATGGTTGAAAGGGTGCACTGCTGCCAGGAAAGAACTATGGGTGGAGAAATCCGAGTTTTATTACTGTACTTTGCAGTGCAAGCTTTGAATTTGAAAATACGCAAAGAGGACTCACTGAATGCAACCTTAAAATCCTATAGTCATCAGAAAGCGGTAATCTAAATACGTTTTCAAATGAAACCCTGATTCTCTGAAATATCCAGATATAAAATAAACATTGTTTGATGGCACTGCATGAGCATATCCCTTGTGTTGCACCTTGACTTGCTGGACTTAATACAATGACTAGAAACAGCCCGGCTTCATCATGAAAGCAATCGCAGGTTGACTGTTTAGACAGGTTATTATGACCTTTATTTACCTTTCTTGTTAGATGGCGACCTCTTGTGACCATAGTAATTATTGCAGCAGCAAATGATGAAGTCAGCAACGGGAGACAAAGCCCACGAAGAGCAAACAAGCACACTGTCACCTAGGACACTTCATTCCTATCTGAAATCAAAACTCAATGGAAAGTTATTTTAACATACATAATGTAACTCAAGTTACGTACGTATTGTAGTAATTTTAACCTTTTTTTTTCAAAACCTAATCAAGTAACTTAAAAATCAACAAAAAGAACACTATGAGCATATGATGAACGTCTAGTACACCTGCACTGGTACCCTGCAGCAGTCGTTGTTTTCTGTGTGGATGGCAATCAACCCAATTAGATCTTTTAGGTATGAGTATGTGTTGACGAGCAAAGCGTTCGCTCTCACAGAGCTCCGGTACACTTTATTGTGGTGATGTCGCACACTCAAATTCCTGAGCTCTGGGAGATATACAAACCTAAAACTCATACTAGAGTAATCGCTATAATTTAATAATTTAATAAAGGAGAAATAATCGACCTTGTTTTCAGTTTGAGGTGTCCTGCCAACAGTTTTGCAGACTATTTTTTTTATAATGAGCGTCCACGGGGACGATGTTTTCTGGGCCGCAGGGGAAGGTTTGTTTTTTGTTTTTTTCGGCAGGTTTTGGGTTTGCAGGATTTTTAGTGGCCACTGGGACAAATTAGCAGCAAGTCTGAGTGATGGTGCCGTTTCCAGCTCTATTAATACGTGCATGTCACTGGCTTGAA
>CAEMYA010001588.1:1297334-1308754 GCA_903131615.1 Diplodus sargus | reverse complement strand
CTTTATTTGGCAATTAAATGTTGCGTACCATATTGAACCAATACCAGACGCCATATTTCCATAAATGTCCAATACACATGTATGTCACATAGACACTAAATGTCGGGAACTGAATCTCGACATCGATTGATGAAATCCACCTCTACTGCAGACGCGAAAGAACAGAAGACCGAAGCGTCAGGGTCACAGTTCTTCATACCCCAATCATCTCCTCAGACTGATACGGTATGGGACATTATGTTATGATTGATTTCCTATGCGGTTGTGCTTTTGCCACAAGATGTCAGTGCATGGGCATGGCCTATTTCAGTATTATAACTATTATATAACTATTGTGGTTTCATTGATTGTTTAGGATGTTGAGTTTTTAAAGCCAAAGGAAGATCATTTATTTAATATACAATAGAATTAGCCAATATAAATATTATATATGGCCATTCAAAGAACAAATCATACTAATGGGTTAACAGTTAATACATAAATAAATAAATACATTTGTTAAGAGAAAACCTTTAGTCTTTAATATATATATACATTTCCTAGATTCAAAATGTTTGTTGAGCTTTCTGTGTATTCTGTGTAAAATGTTTATATTTGTGAGGAATACAGTGTTCAGTGATCATTACATAAATTCTATTATTAGTGTGGTTTAACCTGTTTGGATGACGTGACTTCCTTTCAAGTCATAAGACAGGCAGAAGACAAATACTGTTACAATACATTCAAGATTTGTGACCACCATGACCGAGGAGCTGTGGTGGGCGTCCCTTATTTTCATTTCTGAGAGGTGGCAACCCTAATGCTGCCACATCTTAATGTGGAAGGACTCTGTACATCTGCTAACTCTACAGTCTGCTAACTCAGTGTAGTTTCTGTGTGCTGGTGATGTCCTCGCTCTCTAAAATTATTCTTTATAATTACTTGCTCCAAAACATTCTTAGAAAACCTTTTTATTCTCACCAGTTTCCACTTCCACTGGTCAGCAGGTGTTACTGACTGCTGGCTCTTAGCCCGGGGGATGGTTGACTTCCTTTAAGGCTTTTTTTTAACTGTGTTTTTGTGAAACATGTATCAGGCTTCTGTGTGATCAAAATTGAAGGTACTCCCAAACAATGATATGTAGACTCCCAAAAGATAATCCCATTTAATTATCACAATGATTTGTCTGGGCATGTATACTTTCTAAAGAGAAATTGTGTGAGTATAACTCTAATGGCCATTTTTTTTCAAGCCAAAAGTAACCCCATTTGGATAAGAGGGTAGCACTGGGGAGGATACTGACTGGATTCTAAATGACACCTTAAGGTCACTCCACAGTAGTGACTTGCGAATCAAAAGGTAGCCACTCCCTGCAGAATACCTTGTTTAACTGTCTATTTTACTCTAAATGGAACCATGATTTACAAAACAAACATCATGCTGTCGCCAAAAACACTTGAAATTAGTGATAGAGACAACAGACTTAAACTGTCTATTAAGGTAATAAATCAAGTGAGAGTTGCGTTCATTTTCTCACAAGCTTACATACAATCAGTTTCCTTTTTGAAACCAGTGGAGTCACCCCCTGCTGGCTATTAGAAAGAGTGAATGTTTATCACACTTCTGTGCTGGCTTCACTTTTTTACGACTCGGAAGCTCCATCCATATTTTATACTGTCAAGAGTTTATGCGGATCAACAGTGACTTTTCAGGTCACCGTATAATAGACAGGAACATCTGTAACCAGGGTAACCATACAATAGGCTTATATGATGGCCTTGGCAATACAATTCATTTGACGACATAAATTTAAAAAATGCCTGAATTAAGGAGACAGGAAATTCAATCATGAAAACTAAATTAAAAGTGTCAAAAGGAAAGTGATTCAATGAATATTTTTGTTAAAGAAACTTAATCAAAGTCAAATGTCAAAATCAGCACTGCTTCACATACCGATCGATATGCACTCCAACCACAGCAGACTGTAAGAACTGTGTTTGTGCTCAGTGCAGAGACACATTCCATCACCATGTGGGTGATGACAGAGATGTCAGCGCATTCAACTATTTTTCGTCTGCACAAGTTGGATTGAAATAAATAGTCACTAAGATATTTTCTTCCCCTTTTAGCAACGGACGACTGTGATAAAACTTCAACCCCAAAATGTAAATATAACTAAGCGTCACTGCGGTTTTTGTGTTTTCCAAAGCACACTTCTCATACAAACACATCTTTATCTGCTGCATTGTCAAGACCGATCCCCCTGCCATTCTTTTCACATCTGCAGCTGCTTCACAATTGAGGATGGTGCTACAACTGAGTGACATGGTGTGGCATAGAGAGACATTTCATTGTCAAACCGACAAAAAACAAATGACAAAGATCTATTGTTGTAAAACAAATATAAAGCTGTACAACCCAGGCACTAGATGCTGCTGTTGGATCTCTGCTCTAATTAGCTTAGCTTGATTGATTTTCTGTGCTTAAGTGAGGCTTGTTTGAGAGGGGTGGCAATGATGGTGAGAACTTTCTATGCAAGCTGGCAGAAGTGAAAGGGAAAGACACAAGAGGTAAAGGGAGTCCAAACATTGTGCACAGTATGGTTGGTGTGGTAATGCCTGTGGCTGCTTTAAAAGTGTGCATCAAATTATCCATGATTTGTTGTGTTGAATGCACCCCAAACCCAGCAACACAACAACCCTCTCTCCTTAAACTTTTATCTGCCACTAAATGTCTTTGCCAAATGCGCTTTGGAGAAAACCTCCTGCAAGGATTATGTTCCCTGGCAGCATTTGTCTGTTTGCTACATCCATAACACTGGGGCACCAACTTTCATGTCCTGTGTCCCATGTGTGGGCAGATTCAGGCAATGAAAGCCAATGAGGTGATAGAATGAACATGGTTTGGTTGGAGGGAGTTGTTAGTTTCAAAATACACACTGTATTGTGTCGCCAGTGCTTTTTTCCCCTCAATATCTAACTGAGGACACTATTTATCCTAATCATAATGACCAATTAATCACAATGCATTAGACCATAAATTGTGCTTTAACAAACCCTAACTTGTTACTTATGTTACTCCAAACCCACCTTTTTGTTTTTACATCTCTCAAACTAGTGTGTACCTCACAGCTGGTGCAGGTAACAGCAGACAGGAAGTAAAGGAACAACATCTGACATAGCTTTGAGACTCTTTGAAAAAAGAATCATATTTTAATTCAGTGCAGTTCTGAACACATTATCATTCCAAATGGTAATGTGTATCAAAAAAATTGGTTCCCTATTTTGTTGTTTCTCCATCACACTGACAATACACCCATGTTTGGCACATCCTATTACCCAAATTTTGAGCTACGGTGCCTCAGCAGCCACAAACAATATATTGATTTGCTACCAGAAACCAAGATTACCTTTTTCATTGCATCTGTTACAGGCTGTGATGGCAATGGCAAGACATACCGAAGACAACACAGCTCACCAGTCTACCTCCATCTAAAGAACAATAGAAAACTCATTTAAGGACAATGAATGGATTCAGTACAGAGGGGAAAGTTGGTTAGAAAAGAAGGTTGAAGGAGGTCATGTATGTCAGCCTGGAATAATCCTCCCCTAAGAGGGTGGGGGTTGGCGGGGTGATGCGACAGTACCTATCAGCCACCTGTAGTGCCAATCTGACATCACTTCCCAGGATGCTTCACACCAATTTACACCCTACATTATGACTCTCTCATGACAGCCATATGATCTCAACCACGCTCATGTGACATCAATGTGTGAGTGACCCAAATGCCTTGTAACTCCCATCTGCCAGTCGAACGGAAGCAGTTCCTGAAGTGTCAAATTATGAATGCAATTAATACTGACTTAATACTTGTCAGTAATCAGTGTATGTCGCCACAGATCAACCTGAAATACTGTATTAAGGAATTCTATACAGCAATGGCGATATATTGGGGTCTTAAAAAAAAGTGGTCATTCTAAACACTATTTAAAATCCTAGAGACAACTGCAAATGGGAAACACAGCACATTTTTTTAACACAGTGGCAACCTGCTCATTCCCGGCAGCAGTATCTGTAAATATTCCTTAGTATGAAAATGATGCATAACATTGCAGATGTGGTGCGATACTTTTTAACATTCTAATTAATTGCTCATACATTTGCTACGAGTGCATTATAAACAAAGCCGCGGTCAGGCAGCGTTCGACAAATTCTCATCTGTATTATACCATGATGGGGTTAAATAAACGTCTGCGTGTCCCCGCCCTGTCTACCTCCCGCTGTTCTCAGTATCAGCAGGTGTTGTGAAGCACGGAGGAAGCATCCCCTCAACAAAGGAGATAACAGAATAAAGTTGCCTTTATGTGGTCCATGCAATGTAAGTACCATAGGCAAGCGAGAGGATGGACATCTTGGCTATTATTTGCTTCAGTATCTTGCAGAATTGTGAATGAAAGGCAGGCGCCAGAAGGTGGAGAGTAATGGCACGCTGCATGTGTGTGTGTGTGTGTGTGTGTGTGTGTGTGTGTGTGTGTGTGTGTGTGTGTTCTGAATCATACCACTTTTGGGGACAAACACCAGAGTCAAGACTGCCTTTGCATGAAAAATAGGTGTACCTAATGATGAACAAAAGAAGACCGATTCCGTGATAAAATTGCAGACTTGGCAACCCTGCTCGCTGTGTCTATTTATAAGTAGGACTGACCAACGGTTCCAAAGGGAGGGGATGCACTAGCGTGCATGTGCTGCCAGACCTGCCAACAAAAAACAGAGAAGCCCAATAACAACACACAGAGAGGGACTGTAATGTCACTCTATGCTCGGGACGAATTTACTCTACCATATCTTTACATTACAAATTGTCTAATTCTACAGCAGTTTTGTAATCAGTGAAGAAAAAATATATCTTAATATGATTCAATCTTTTGACAAAAGCAGAGCTTCTCCTGCGTACATTATAGAACAATTTAGCTTTCTACTGTACATTCACTAGCCACATCAGATATTGGCTCCATCAGTCTCAGCCCACAAACATAAAGTAAAACACGTTAAAGAACATTTCTAGACCAATCAAACCTTATTTGATTTCACAGAGAATTATCACCAGACTCCGCAGACAACAAGCTGTGTTTCTTTACAATGCAGCTTTGCAATGCTGTGTTTATGGTCTTAGGTTTAGGCACAAAGACCACTTGGATATGGTTAGGAAAACATCATTGTTGGCTTAAAATATCTGTTTTGTCACCACAAACAAAGGTGGAAAGCTGGAAAGGTCCTTGTTTGTAACTACTGCACCGTGCCCTCCACTTCCAGATGTAATAGTTGGTTATGTACAGTAAACATTATATGGCATGTCTTTGTACAAATGTCTGTATGGTACATAGCCTATGCCATGCCGAACGTGGACGCATCTCTGGTTTGCAGATACACAAACTGCTGACATTATCTCCCAGGGACCAGGTTGCTGCAGAATATCTCAGCTCTAAGCAAAATTCTAAATCATTGTTTTTGGTTGTAGGGGCTACAACTTACTTTTCATTTTACAGCTTTTCCCCATCTAATTTCCAGCAGCAGCAGCAGCAGCTTTAAAAACCCTCAGACAAAGTTAGCACCTAGCTGGTGAGCATAGTGGAGCTTTTATCATCCTCATAGCTTGACATTTCCCTCAAGAGTAAACAGAGCTGAAAGATATTGAACTGAATGTATCAAATAGATGCACCACTCCAAATAAATGCTCATGTTGCTCCATGTCTGCGGATGTGAACTGCCATAATACAGCTGTTAAGAGCAGTTCAGACCAAAGGTTCATGTTGTGGCAAAACTGTTTTAGAACGTTTCAGGGGAGAGTCGCAGTTTGACTCAGGCCGACTGAAGTCAGCTTGCCAGGTCACCTGTGGCTGGTTTTAGAACACAATGTATGTAATCAAGGTAATAAGCACCTTCTGCTTGACTGACAACTTTACTGCTTTTCTGCACTCACAGCCTCTCCTCCGCTCTCTCTCTCTCTCTCTCTCAACGAACGTAAGGTTTGCAGCTTGTTGCTTTGATCATAAGTTATCAAAAAAAAAAAAAAGGTTAGGTAAAGAAATCAGCTAATATTGTGACGCTTGTGTTGCCAAGCAATGACAGCAGAGACACTGCCAGTCAGACATTTCTTTCTCTCTGATCGAATCACACTTCTTTGACTCTGACTGTTTGTGGAGGTGTGATGAAACTTTAAATAGATCATCAGGTTTGCTTTGCGATTGACAATGGTCAAATTACATGGCGGTCTGCAGGCATGGCCACAGGGTTGATACAAAAATGTCATGCAATACCTCTGTTAAAGCCCCCTCCAGTTTATTTTTATGATATTTCATAATTTTCCTAGTCCTTTCCTGGCAAAGATGATGAGCCACACCATATGCCAAATATTTTTTTTGAAAGCTATCAATATCCCTGCTAAGATTCATCCTGCTTATCCATGCTAATACAGATGTTGTCACTCATCCTGATGTTGATCTCGCCCGAAGGAAAGTCTGGTTGCGATGGTAATGGCTTCTAATGGCTATTCACCACATCCCCATTCTGTGTTTAAGGAAGAACCGACTGGAGAAACTGACTGGAGGTGGGCTTTAAATACAAAAAGCCCCGCTATGAGTCATGTTAGGGACTATTGTACATAGAAACACTCAAAATCACACACACAGTGTGGGCGAACACTGCAGGTGTGTATGTGATTGAGCTTAACTTGATCTTCAGTCTAACTAGGTCCTGGATTATCACATGTCCCCGCTGCACACTGTGAGCACAGGGCGCCCTCCACGTCTTCTTGTTAGCACGTCCTCGAGCAGCTCAGCTTGCCCAGCTGACACCAGGGAACCGCTCAAAAGACTGCACCTGGAAAGGTGTGATGAGATGAGACGTGCTACAGCGAGCAGGGAAATGAAGATCAGCGCATCACTCGTGGGTGATGAGGTGGCACGCTCTAAAACACTGCACTTCTCCCTGTGCCTCCTCACACTCTGTCTCTGTTTATGATCTTTTTCCTATCTGGGAAGAAAAAATCCCCGTATTCCGCCGGAGCCACGGTATATGCTGCTGTTTTTTTTGTTTTCTTTTTTCCCCCAGCTCCACATTCACTGGCTTTAATCTTAAAATCGTTTTCTTGCATTGCCTGAAAATAGCTGAGGAGAAAATTTTACAGCATCAACGCATCCTTTACCAGAGTATTTTTTCCTTGTAACTTCGGTTTTCATTTGCGCATGACAGAGGTAATTAATGTGCTGCACTCTGACCTGTGCAGTCTCTGTTTGAGTGCCTGTCTAATTGTTAGTCTGTAATACCCCTGCTCATTCCGTCACTGTTCATTAACGGCTAATGAACACTGATCTGGAAAAGCACGAGAGCTTCACAAGCGGTCATAGCCACTCACACATGTTCGCAGAAGGACGGTTATTTTTAAAAGACAAAATACTGTTCAGTTGAAAAATACATGATGACCAGGCCAGGCAGACATTGCTCCACCTTTGCTTTCTCCTGATGTGAGAATGCTTCTGTGGGTGAATGAGAACACTGGATGCGCAGACGGCACTGAGTCTGAGAAAAATATCACATCAGTTGTTTTCTCACATACAGTTCATGTTCAGTTTGTGCAGTGAACATTACAGCAACTCTTTATGCTTGTTTTCAAGCAGCATTCTGCAGCGTCTGCTTCACCCGGAGCCCTCTCAGGGTGTCATGTCTCCATTCACCTCACATTTTCTGCTTCTGACAAAACGGCTCCCTGTCTGGATCTTTAAGATATACCTTGACATTTTGAATTTTTCAAGTTGCTTTTTTACTCCTTACCAGGCACATGTCAGTCTGGGAAAAAGACATCTCTTCAGCACATTTTAGTGTCACATGGAAATGTAGAATGATTTAAGCAGCTCTACATTATGAGATGGTTGATACCCTCATAAGTGGACGCTAAATATGAAGCTACAACCAGGACATAGTTAACTTGTGTGTACACTATGTATGTCCAACATCTTTTAACTCTGTTTTTGGTCTCCTCCAACTCCTGAGGTAAGTATCTGGCACCTAAGCTGCTAAAATATGGTGGTGCTGCAAAAACTCAATTTTGAATGAACATGGCTGCGGCGATGCTGGGTTGCAGAAAAAAAAAGAAGACTCTCATAAGCTGGCGATCTAACCACACTGAAGTGTAATATAATGGAATGTGTCATAGTCACTGTCATGTGCAGCCGTTCGCCATCGGACCGACGTGGTAAACCTGCACTGACAGAGACATGACCGCAGATCAGAGACTGTTGGGCATGCTAATTATCATGGCTAAATGCTACAGTGAGAACACAAGGGACATTTCTCTGTTTAGCGCTAAAATTCACTAGTAATCACACGCTTTATGCTAGTTGCTACTGAACAATAACATAGCAGCTTCGCCTTTTTGAAAAACTGATCGGCAGGGGTTCTCAACTTGTCACACACCCGCACCAAGAGGAGACACTTCCACACCGCTGCAGAACCCTGCAGCATTCAAGGCACGGCCGGCCTGAATACCACCTAACTGTGTCTGTCTGCTCTTGTTTTAGGCTTTATACAGAGGGATTTTGAAACATATCTCTGTAAACTTTACCTGCTGCCACTGTAATGACTCTTTGAGAGCAGTCAAGCAGAGTAAGAGCAAAACAATAAAAAGTATTCCAACTTGAGATTTCGGGCTATTTTGCTTCCATGACACGTCTTCATTCTGACTAGTGAAAAGAAAATGTATTTTGGAGTTCGCATCAGTTCAGACTTCTGTTGTGGACATTTATTCAAAGTAAACCACAGTATGTAAGTAAATAGCCTCATCTTCATACGCAAACATTAAATATCAGTATCATCAAAAAAATGTCTGGATGTAAGTAATCAACCTCTGGAAGTTTTTATGATATCTATATCTATCTGTACAAAATTTGATTGTCACATGCCAACAGCTTCAGCCATCTGGGGCAGTAAACTGGATGCTACAATGACTCACTATTGCCTCTTGAGGGACAAATTGGTATTACAAGACAAGACCGGGGCTGGGGCTAACTGGCATCTCTAAGTCTTTCACGTAACATTAAAACTGTTATTTCTACACAGTTGGTAATTTAAAATAATTTCATGATGTTTAAACTAAAATGTCCTCTAAGGAGAGCGCACAGTAATAATGACTAACCTTCCCTTCAATGATTCCCCTGGAAGGCTCGCCAAGATATCTGTACCATGGCCTCAAGATTTTATCGATTCATTTAAATGTTAAAATGCATCATTCAGTCTAATTTAAACACAGAGCAGTGACTGATAATCAATTATAGGTATAGGTCTGCCTGAGCTCCTTCCAGCTGAATGAAGAGCTGCACTGCCTGCTCCACATTCAGCTTCTCCTCATTGTTTTGACTCATTAAACCAAAAAACGACTCCACTACACACTAAACACACTACACCAAACACTACATAACACACTTACTATACACTCCAAACACGCTAAATGTCACAAATCTCTCAACTCTCAATATCGCTGTCAGTACAGCGACCGTCGTTGCCTGTCACTCATCCGCCAACGTCCCTCCCACAACTTCCTGTTCCTCAACAACCAAACTTGCTGCTTGGACACTTTCGTGACAAAAGTCTGTTTTTACCATTTCTTCTGCACCAGACACAAAGCAAACGTGACGGCAATGTTCGCGAAAAAGCGTGGCGGAGATTATTTAGTCCGATCGGGTTTTGGACGTGCTGGTGCGTCCGGTCCGTCGACTCAGGAGGTGGGCCATGTGGGCTAGCAGCTACACACGAACATCCACAGATTCCGATTCCACTTTGTTGTCCGCGCGTCTCCGGATCTCCTCAGACCCGAACAGATTCTGTCCGGACTTCTTTAGTCGGGACCGAACCGCCGGCAAAATCCCGGTCCAGCTCGTGCCACTGCAGGTATAAATCCTCTTGTTTCTTAAGGTATGTCGTGGGCTTGATCTCTGCAGTTATTGGCTCTGGTGCGCATGTGACTGTGGTGGCTCCGGTGGACTCCAGAATTTGCATTTATGAAATAATTTATTAATGGCATCATTGCAGTCCAAACAAATGCGACATTGCACACCATTGAACCAAGCAGCAGCCATGTTGAAACTCTCAGGTCAGTCTGATCCTGATCTGCAGAGATATTTTAGGCACACACACACAGACAGAGATTCCTTGCTTTTATAGAGAGATGTGTGGTATGCATAGTTTGAAAATGTGTGTTAAAGTGAACTTTTCGAATGTAGTTTCTCCACATTTTTGAAAGCCATGCATCAGCACGAACAATGCCTGGAAGCATAATAGCATATTTACATCATTATACATAATAATATGGACTGAGATGGATATATTGGCAGAGTGTGGATGGGAGAATGCATATTGTACGACATGAAATCAACCTTTGAAATTGTGTGATAACTTCAGGGATATATGCATGTATTTTTAGATTAATATAGTCATGCATTGCAAATATCCAACATGCGTTTTTATGGCTTTTATTGCTTTTACTTACGATTTTACATTCCCAACCATTTCCTCCTTTTTGTGTGCAAATAACTACATATTTATGTTTAACCGTATGTCTGCGGGAAGCACTTTCACAGACCGGTACCGGAATAATTTACTGAATGAACGTGTCTGTAAGTGTTTTCCACTCTCCTCCTCTGTTTAAGTATCTGACAGGGAGGAGCGTCTGCCGAGAAAAATGCACAGTATTGGTCATAAGAGGGCATGTCACCCTATAAAACAAGCAAGTTGCTAATGACTTTTTCAGGAACT
Source organism: Diplodus sargus (assembly GCA_903131615.1). Taxonomy (NCBI): domain Eukaryota; kingdom Metazoa; phylum Chordata; class Actinopteri; order Spariformes; family Sparidae; genus Diplodus; species Diplodus sargus. Next base: position 1,297,969 of record CAEMYA010001588.1, on the reverse strand, counting down.
AATTTTCTGCTTTGTGGCGCAGCCCATAAAACAAGGTTATTCTCCTCCATCAGGGGATGAATAGAGATTTAACTGTCTTTTCTGTTTATTGTCTCTCAGCAACATTTACGCGTTGCTTATGCCACAAATTGAAGAGGGTCTCAGTTGACTTTGTGACTTGCATCCCATGTTTTCTTTTTTTCAGATTTCATTAAGAGCAAGGGTAAAAGCACTGATCCATCCTGCATGGTGACAACAGCCTCATCTATGTATACCATAGATGTTAAACAAGAGCCAATGTGTCCCTCCATTGCACCTCCATCGGCCTGTATATTCTGCACGGTGTCTTTATTTCTGAATAGTCAAAACACAGGATTGCAGCGGTAGAAAATCAACATGACAGTAGTGCTGAAATTAGCTTTTAAATGCTGAGCTCTCACTTGTCGCCGAGCCACCCCATGCACTGTAATTCTCCAACCTGCTAGCACTCCCATAACTCTGATCCGAACCCCAGGGGTGAATACGTGACAACTCAAGTGCGCTAGACGACAACATGATTTTAATATATGTGGAGGGTTTTGTTAAACACATGGATCAGGCTTCCGCAAATCATGCAACTGTGCAACTGTGTGTGTGTGTGTGTGTGTGTGTGTGTG
>CAEMYA010001588.1:1275236-1297304 GCA_903131615.1 Diplodus sargus | reverse complement strand
TGTGTGTGTGTGTGTGTGTGTGTGTGTGTGCGTAGACCACTCAATTAACACAATGTCCTCTGACAGGGTGTCATAAAAAAGACAAAGAGGCTTTGGTGATGTTGAAATTCTGCGGAACGCTATTTAGAGAAGCTGGCCATCAGGGCGTTTACAGCTTTCAGTCAAACTATAACCTTACTGATGAATGACTGCAGCACTATGACTTAATTACGGCTGCACAGGAAATACTGTCCATCCCTAGTAATGACCTCGATGGCCATCGATAAAAAGGCCTGATAAACGCAGACTTCCTGAGCATGGATGGATAAATACGGCCTGAGTAATGAGACCCGGGCTGCCGAGGATGACAGCTCTGCTCTATATCATATGCTGCTCTGTGGTTCTGGGGTGGCAGTTGGAGTGGAGGAGGTAGAGGGGGTGGTGGGGTGGGGGTGGTTGTTCATGAGGAGGCTTTGAAACCTCAGTGTGAGCTCTCTCAGTCGTGGCTGACTTTCAGTCACAATGGCTGTGTTCTGTGAGAGAAAATAACCTGAGATATCAGAGAGACAGTAATGAGAAATTCCATTTTCAGTCATCTGGTTCTATCTGTGCAGCCCTCTGGTGCACTCTCAAGTGAAAAGCAATTGCGTCAATCTTACACATACAGTCCTCCGGGACAAATCTTTTAAGTGCGGTTCACAATGGTCCTAAGTATTCATCAAAAAACATCATCCATGCTCTAAATGAACGCCATATTTTACTCAGTGCGCTCATTAACGCAGTCATCGATTAATCCATTACTTAGTATCCATCCTTGGTCCGGCTGAAGCTAATGGAACCTAGCCGTTTACTTTGTGAGAGAAAGAGAGCATTCATTGTTGAGAAAAAAATCTGGGTCTGTTTCTTGGTTCACAGGCTTTACTGTCCTGTAGAGACAGGACGGATCTTATGGAGGTTAGCAAAGCGGTCATTAGCAGGATGAGAAGTGGGCACAATACAACCACAACGCCTCCATTCCCCCAGCAGGAACACATTGTGAAACATTTTCTTAATGGCTCTTCTGCTTCGTCGAGATTGGATGCACAGAATAGATTTGGGATACGAGATGGTGTGGGTTAAATGTCTAGAGTCAGATATACACCTGCAAAGCTAGCAGTACATTGGAGGAGTTGTGTTTTTAGCTACCAATAAAGCCTCAGAGGGTTACATTCAGCCGTTACTGACTCCGGATGAGGGGAGATTTCCCCAGTTAATACTGCTGATTTTTCCAACCAGTAGATCATCTCTCTCTCTTTTTCCGCTCTTTACAGGTCAACGAGGAATATCCTCCATACATTCTTACTAATTACCGCTGGCCCGGGATATAAATTGATTTTTTTAAAGCAGTAGATCTTCTTAAATCCCTCTCACTATAATTAAGGCTTATATCGGGATAATGGAAAAATGGTGGATCAAAGGTTGAATTAATTGCAGACTTGAGCATGTAATTCAGGTGCTGTGAGTGGAGACATGTCTTTCATGGGGAGAAACCTGAGATAGATACGTGTTTGACAGGAATAGACACTCAACACAGAGTCTGGCTACAGCATGCTTTCAAATCCTGCTGATTCTGTAATGGTATAATGGTTGTGTCTCTTCCAGGATTTCAGTACAAACACACACGAAACATTTATAAAAGCCTGACACTAAACATTAAAACTTTTAACAGCCCTAAGTTCTTTGTTTCTGGCACATCATTATCAACACATCGAATCCCCGTATCAGCACATCTGTTGGCAACATAGCACATCCTGTGATTCAACATCTGTTTTCTGAAAACAACCCGTTTCAACTGTTTTCATCCTACAATTGAATAAATTAGATAAACTTGTTTGACTTCCATAATTCCCAGGTAAATGAAAAGTCACTTAGACATGCTGCCACTGCAGTAGAATCAAAACTAATATTAATCCAGGAGCATGTTGGTGTAGCTAGGAGCATGCTCAGACATATTAAACAAATATGTTAATACAATCGAGCAATAAAAGAATGATCATACACTCAAAGCATAATACATATAAAACTTTTTTTTTTAATGACAACTGCAGCAAAATACATCTGAAAAGAAATGGCCCAAAGCACAGTGTATACTTCTGCCAAGGCCCAAAAGTCCACCTTTGTTCTTACTGATAGACACCAGCCACCTAAAAAGAACCAGAATGTTTCAACATCAACATCCATGAACAATTAATTCTGATGTTGAAAAATGCCCTTTCTTGCAATTTTAATAAAGTCAGAAAAAAAATCCTATATACATCCCTGTATCTAGATTTGCACCAAAAGTTTAAAGGGTCTATTCGGGGCTGAGACCCCTCCTCCATGAGTTTCATGGAAATCTGTTCCGCCGTTTTTGTGTAATCCTGCTGACAGACCAACAAACCAACCTTACCTCCCTGACAGAGATAATCATCGCAAGAAAACAGACAAATATTACAAGATCTGTACCACAAGGGACCGAACATTCTGTGGAGCATCCAGTCCCTCAACACACTTTTTAGCTATGCCCGCATCAAATGCCAGCTGGTTGGTCATTTGGTCAGTCCGTGTACCATATGTACAGACAATAGTCCACAGAATTAATCCTTGTGACTTTGTTCATCTCTCAACTTTTATGTCACCCTGAACTTGATAATTATGGTTTTAAGTGATACGGATTGCCAGGAAACTTGGTGCATGTCCTCCTCTTGTGCAAATCTTGCTTTTATCATTGGTATTAATTACACATTACATACATAGAGGTTTAAAACAAACTCTGAATATCATTGTTTTTGACGTTATTAAGGGCAGAGCAGAGTGGACTTTTAAAGAAACATGTTTATTTTCTTTCTTGAGAGTTAGATAAGAACAGTGATACCACCCTCATGTTTGTCCATTGAAAATTATACAAGTTATGATTATACAATTAGCTTAGCTTAGCATAAAGATTGGAAACAGCTGCTGTGGCTATGTACAAATGGAACAGAATTGTTGAGTTGGTTTAATCTTACAAAAAACAGTGTAAATTCAAGTGAGCATATTACAATTTGCAGTCCAATGGGGGTCAGATTAACACTTCTTTTAACATGACAAAGTCCACTCAATCACTATATTTCCGACTGCGGTTCGATAACAGCCTAAGACAATCTAGCAGACACTGGGTTTTCATAGCATATCCTGCTTTTTTTATTTTTTTTATGTTCATTATAGCCACCAGTGGCCAGTCACCCTACAACCATGTTTAACAACCTCACTTTCTGCAACTTTACGCATCCTCTGATATAAACACATAATCTCCCCCCAGCCTTTGAAAACCTGAACCCTTAACAAGATGTGTTGTGGCGTGATGTGGTGCCTAAAACCCAGGGAGCCATAAATATATTTATTACACGCCTAGTAAATGAGGGAGGTGAAATCATTATAAATACTCTTTCCTTGGGGAATAAATTATGGGCACAGTGAGAAAACTTCCCTGCAAAGTCACACCTCTGAAATAAGCATGGAGCTGCCAAATGGGGTTTGGGTGCTTTATTGCTTTCTTCTGTGTGTGTGTGTGTGTGTGTGTGTGTGTGTGTGTGTGTGTGTGTGTGTGTGTGTGTGTGTGTGCCTGTGTGTGGTTTGTATTTGTGTGTGGTCTGTACAATGTCACATTTCGGGACAAGTTCTGGACTTCAAAACCAGCTCAAAGTTGGACAGTGCATCTAATTAGAGACATAATAGCTGCCTGCGACCGCATTTAGCTGCAGCTAAAAAGTTTTTTGTGCTTCCTTTTAGCTTGTCGTTGAGGTCTGCGAAGCCTCCAGGGAATTAATATGCATATCAATGAAGTGTGCCCAAATACTGATACAAACAAACGGTGTTTGTATGTGCAGGAAAACAAGAATAAAAATAGTTTTGTGCACATTTGCAGTGTCTAAGTAACATTTTGAAACACACTGGTATCTAGCGGAAGTTATGATTGAGCATTAAACGGATACCAAACCCAGGATGATGGTCAGAGCCTCAGCATGAGGAAGGAACCGCACGGTGCAGGAATGACCTGTCAGAGTTGCTGAGATTCATCCCCTAAAGCTTTTGACACGTTTTAAGCCGAACTTCCCCGACACTTAGATATCCTGCTGATACACTGCATTTCTTTCACTGTGACAGCCTGTGTGATTATGCAAATGTCTGAGGTTTCACTGTTCACACACACACACACACACACAAAGCAGCCGTTGCAGCGGCCTGTGCAGTGTGGGCTAGAATCTGTGAGTACCGTCGGATTCACAGGTAGAATCGGTGTATTGATTAAGAAGAAGATTCAGCGAGGTTATGGACCCGCTTGACCTCCTGCCCTCGCATCAATATCAGTGGCAAATATTGATCCTTTCGTGCAATCTGACTTAATTGAAGGGAGCCCTTTCTTTGTATTGAATGGTCAGAGAACGATGTGAGTGATAGAGAAGTGATTTTATCCACGTGAGGGTGAGGAATGGTTGATTAGCTGGTGTTTGTAGGAAAACTACACCCACCGTGTGTGCTTTATTTACTGTAATGGGAGCAGTGGGTGGTAATAGACCATGTGGAATCAGTATAGGGATGTTTTAGTGGCTTTACTAACCCAATCACCAGAATAAATATTAGCTGAGTGTGCTTCTGCAAAAGTCATAGATAAATCACACTCATAAAAACCAGATGGTTAAGGTTCGGAAAACATGATGGTTTGGCTTAAAATGCCTCTTTTGAGGTTAGGGGTAAGGGTCTTGTTCTGCACAAACACGGGTAGAAGTCAAGAGGCCTCCTTCAAAACACCCTCTTTTGTTGCCACTAACATGGCTGGAGATGGCCCAACTCCCTGTCAAAAAATATCCAGTTTGGGTCGCCTCTAACCCAGATGGAGAGGTCACCAGCTTTCCTTAGAAATATCCAGTGGGGCCACGCTCACAAATGCTTGTTTGGCAGCGTCAACGTTTGTAACTCGGCGCCACCACCCCCTCCACCTCCAGACATGAAAGTAAGTTCATGAGCATGTAATATTAACGTGACAAGCACATTTTGTTGAAATGTTAACATGGTACCATTTTATGCTGCCAACTGAGCTGTATTCTGAACGTTTTCAGTCTTCAAATAACCACAGCCAATAGCCAGTAACCAGTAACCAATACAGCACAATCAGATACTATATTATATCCATTTTGTATATAATAATGTCTTATTTAGATATAGATCTTTGAAATCATGCACTATTGTTGGAAGGCAATTGTTCTTTCTTCAAGGAAACTTGGCATATGCAGATTGTTCTCTTGGTCCTGCGGGTGGGCTCTGAGTTTTCTCAAAAACCCAGGCATGAGTAAGTTACCTGAACGTCTCCTGCTGGGAGAGGTGCACTCCTGAATCCAAATAGATGTGAGCGCAGGAGAGATTGTTATTCTTCAAAAGGGATGTTTGCAGACTAGTTACTAAAGCGTTGTAAGACAAAGGAGGAACCCAAAGGTTTTTATTTTTCTTTCATTTTTCCGGGCCTTTAAACATTTGATAAGATTTTGTCCCACATACCTGCGGGGCTGTTTGTTGTTAGCAATGACCTAGAAAATGAAGTGAATAGCTGCTCATTTTAGAGCGACGGTGAAGAAGAGTCGAACTTTTCATGCAAATTTAAAAATAAAAGTGCAGTATTCTTGTGGATATATGCATGTTTGGAGAACCGCTCACGAGCAGATGTTCTTTTCTCAAAACATTCACTCTGTTTAATTTCAAAATAGTGTCCCTTTTTGTGAAATAAATTGAATTATTGAACATGATTTTACCTTGAAGAAAAAAGTAAAACACATGACTAAATTATCATTTTAACACAAGGACACACTGCAATTATAATTCCTATGTGTTCTGATGACAGTTGCCTCACCTCGTCATTATTTGGGGTCCTTTAGACTCCATTTTTCTTCAAATATTTGTTTTTGCTTTCTTCTGACCTTACAAAAACCCAAATGGAGACAAAACCAAGGTCATGTTCTTTTCTAATAAAAAAAAAAACTGACGCTGCCTGTCCCTGCATCGTGTCTCATGCCTGCCTAGCGCACCCACATTGAGACCGTGGCCACCTACAAATATTTAGTCATCACTGTCAATCTCATATTGATCATCTTTTAAAGAATCTCAAGGCTTATTTTTTTTCAAAGAGTCTCTCCTTTAATGCCTTTAAACGACTTGTTGTTTCCACTTTCTTTGCTCTCCTGGACTGATGATCATGAATCCCTCAGCGCTCTCTCTTCATCTGGCTGACGCTGTCCTTCACGTAACTATGAGATTCCGAACTGGTTGTGTTTTCTAGTCAGCTGGTCATGATTATGCATGGCAGACCTTTGCACTTGTAGAATGTATGTATGAATCTATCCCAGGACTGCTGCCCACTTATCTATCTACTCATATGTCACAGAAACCGTACTGCCATAACCTGCGCTCCCAGGGCTTCACCGTTCTCTCCATCCCTTCAGTCCAAATAGAATTTGGAAAAGAGGCCCTTCTCGTACTCCTCCACCTGGAACGCACTACTGCAGGAACTGAAGCTGTTCAGTATGATTCCCCTCGGAGATTTTAAATTGCTTTTACATAGCGTGGAGAGAGGGTCTGTGGCTGTGTGCTTTTATCATACAGTATTGAAAGCCTGACTTTAACTTTGGCACTTGTATGATGTGTGTTTGTCTCTGTGTTGTATGTCCAGTCTGTCTGGAAAATTGTGTTGTTTTGTTGCTGTTGTCTTGACAAGGTCTCTGTTGAGAATGAGACCCAGTGTCACCAAGAGGTCACCTTTATACATTAAGGTTAAATAAAAGTTTTCCTCCAATAAATTAACTAACTTATTATTATCAACTTATGTGACAGTTGTAGTGCTGTGTAAAAGAGTACTGTCTCCACCAGTCACAGATATAGAGCTTATGAAAATCCATTGTATTTAACCAGTTGACGTCACTGAGACCTCATACACAGGTAATGTGATATGTTCTCTGGTGGATGTTATTTCTAAGAGGAGTTTTCTGAAAATTAGGAAATTCACAAAGAAAGGTTAAAAAACAACGTTAAACTAGACAACTTTGCATAATTGAATCATGCATTAAAGAAAGCAGCATTTTATTGCCACAAGGTGGTGCTGTTACTACTACATTTACATTTTTTCGTACAGTCATGGTGAATTTGTGTATCAAGTCTGATCTTCCTGAAGACATCAGATTTGCAGAATGATCGCATTAAATAGTCTTTGTATTGCTTATTACTTTACAGACTGATGCAGTGTGGCTTTACCTACAACATTCCCAGATTTGGTCCCAATCAGATTAAAGGACTGAAGAGTGATGACCTGTCAAGGGTATCAGGCCACGCCCTAAAAACGTTTGATAATCCCTTATGTGATATCAAAAAAGAGTCCATGATTTTTGTTGTGGCTCATCTAAATATAGTATGTACCACATTTTGTGAGGGCTGGCTAAAATAGGTGCAGATGGAGGCAAAAAACAGGTTTACCACAAAAATGCAATTTGGTCCAAATGGGCGTGGCCTATAACAATCGACTCAGCCTCATCCAGGGAACCCACTTTTTCTAAGTTTCTAAGTGAAGAAAAAGTACTAATCACAGGCTAATTAATTTAAAAAGGGGGTCTAAATGGCATATGGTTTGAAATTAACAAAATGAAATGCAAATAATGCCTTTCAGTTGAGTTAATGGCAAAAAGTGCCCACTTGTTCGTTCGTTATGTTCATACATAAACCAAACAGTTTAGTGCAGAGACTTTCAGCTTTGGTTTTATGTACAGTGTCCAACACCTGCTGTCATAAAACTATAGCACATATATATAGATATATATATGCACATATGCATATATGCACCACGCTGGATCACATGCAACAATTTCTTTGCACATTCATCAAAAAAGCCATAATAAATACTGAATTTATCTCCTGAAATCATATGCAAATATGACTGTAGTTGAACTATGAGGAAACTACTGGAAAATCGGTCACTATTATTGTCAACACTGCATTACCCACAATGCAACTCAACCACCTACAGTTGGGTCAGAGATTCAGGTGTGTTGCGCTGGTGGATGCTAAGGTATGGTCAGGCAGAGACGAGGAGCGGGCTGTGGAGGTCCGGTTCAGTCACTTCTTGCAACTCCACGCTGACTCAAGTGACATCACCTGAGTCAGGTTTCAGGTAGTTCCCTCTGGAGCCACAAAAGGCTTCATACAAACTTATTTATGCAGACGCAGGCCAGTCCTCAAGACCTGTAAACAGACTTGTGTGTGGAAAAATTGGTGGAGCTCCCCTTTAAATGTGTCCATCGGCTGTTAAAACACATTTTTATCATCAAAATATGCAGAATTTCATACTCTGTGGACTTAAATAATATGTATTACATGTATATATGTATCCCATCAACATCCCAGACCGCTTGGACATCCCAGCAGCAGCAGCAGCAGGAGGAGGAGGAGGAGGTGAGGATGGAGCAGTAGTAGCCTGGTAGGAGGAGGGAGTCTGTTCCGCTTGGATGGCCGGAGCAGTGAGGAGGCTGGTCGGGGGTGGCGAAGAAAGACAAGAAGACAGCGCGCGCTCTCTCTCTGTGTCTCTCTCTCTCGTCTTCCCTCTCTCTCTCTCTCTCTCTCTCTCTCTCTCTCGACCACGTGTGCGTGTGCGTCCCGCTCCGCTCCAAGCTCCGGCACGGCCCGAGGAGGGGAGGAGGAGGGAAGAGAGGGTGAGGGAGAGACACTTGACGCATCGGAGTGAGTGAGTGAGTGAGCACACCGACGCTTCACTTTCCAATATGCAACCTGCGAGACGCCACGCCGCCAGATACTTGTGCCACTGACACTGAGAGAGAAAGAGAGCGAGAGAGAGGGAGAGATAGGGGGGGAACAGTGGCAGGGATGGAGGAAGAGTAGTGGAGCCGCGCTGACCAGACCAGACCAGACCAGAACAAGAACAAGAACAGCTCGTGAATGTAGCGCGCGGCACAAAAGAAAAAAAGAAAAAAAAGAAAGAAAGAGCAGCCTCTTTTTCTTTTGCGCACAAGTCGGACGGATATTCCGTGGCCGGGAGCGCCGCCGCGACTCGACAGTGATGTCTGTGTGCGCTGTTCTGTTTAGGATTAACCTGAAGCTGCTGCTGTGAATACCTCAGAGACACTACAGCTGCCAGGAGGACAGGTAAGATCATTATCACCAACATTATTATTATTATTATTATTATTATTATTATTATTATTACTATTATTATTATTATTATTATTATTATTATTATTATTACTATTATCCAGTCTGTAACTTCAGCACCTCTCAAATTGAATCCCCATCAGTTCCGCTCAGCAGTCCTGTCCGCCCAGCCTCCATCCTAACTTTTCACAGATTACATTAAAACCTTGGCGCTGTGTGGAGATGGGAGGAGGAGGTGCTGGGGTGGTGGTGGTGTTAGAGGGGGAGCATCATCAGCAGCAGCAGCAGTCCGGGATTGCCTTCTCTGAATTTCACCCTCAGCTGATCTCATTCGCCCGCGTCTACTTTTGTTGTGGGACTATCATGGCGCGGGCAAAGTAATCTGCGAGCGTCCCTCCGATCAGTGCAGATGTTCGCTAATCCGCCACCGCTGACCCTCCCATTAAATAATCCCTGCGGATTTGTGCAGATTATGTCGCCGCAGCCGCCGCCGCTGACCACCTACCGATTACTTGATACAGCATGATAGTCCTGCATCTTCAGAATTCAGTGTGGAGTAGAATCCCAACCCGTCTGATTCATGCCGTTTTAAGACCAACGTGACCCAGAACTGATTGAAAAACAGAAGTTATGAGTTTTTGCCTCTTAATGGTTTGTTTGTCAGACGGACTCAGCCGTCATGCCACCGTGTCACTGTGCTCCTAATGGGGGGTTCATCAGTGCAACTGTCTCTCACCACTCACACTGGCCCCTGTTGAGCCCTGGAGTCTGATGGCTGGCAAATGCCCCATAAGCCTCCTCTAATATGTTAATAGATATGAGCATCTGTGCAGCTTCAGCACATCTGACATGCCAACTTCTGCCAAAACTGCCCACTCAGACGACAACAGAGAGTGATTCCTGCGGTCTCATGAAATAAGCCTTGCGCGGCACACGGCACAGTCCCGGGGAAGAGTGTGTGTGTGTGTGTGTGCGTGTGTGTGTGTGATGATGATGACACCTGTCAGAGCACCAACAGCCCAGCATCTATCTATCTGACGATGCACGTACGCTGCTCCCTTTCTCTGCCGTGGAGCCGCTCCTCTGACTGTGTGTGATCTGCTGCAGAGACTTCTCCTCTGACAGGACGGGTGAACTTACTCTAAAGGTTAGCACGTGGGGGAACTTCACCTCAAAGTGGCTGTGGTGGGGGATTATTCTGCAGCTCAGTCTTGATTTGCGAACACGGGCCGTGCGATAGCTCTCCAGAAGCCTGAGACAAGAGAGCAGAGACTCTCTGGAGATCCGGGCATAAATATTTAAGGTTTTATCTAAAAATGGCTGGATTAAAGTCAAGGGAGCGGGGAGTCGATCGAGCAACTGATTTAAATGATGAGCAACTTTGCATAAGGAGATGCAGAAATCAAACCGCGGCTCAATTAACTGCGTTGTTTACGGCGTGTGTGTGATGGTGTGATGCGGCCCAGCAGGCTGCCCGGATGCAACCCCGCAGGAGGAAAACAGCCCTCTAATGGTCGCCGGCGTCCTGGAAGACAACGAGCCTGTCAGGAGCGCCGGAGCACAGAAGCCACGTCAAAAATATCCGGGGATAGGTGCATTTAGAGGCGCGGCATGAAAATTTAATCGCATGGTCTCGCAGTATCGAAGCAGCGTGTCGTCAGGGTCATTTTTATTTCATGTCTCTTCAGGAAAGCTCACGGAACAGAAGAAGGGGAGAGCGTGTGTTTTCTGCGCAGAGTGAGATATGATGGAGAAGTTTCCACGTGTGGCCGAGCCACTCCTCACTTTGACTTGTTTGGCCACGGGATACCGGAGGAGTGCTGACGCGACAGCCCGTCCGGACTCTCTACATTAATCATGATAGTCTTAGCAGCAGTCTGTCAGCTGTTTAGACTGGGAGTTGGGGAGAGAGGTGGCAGCATGACTTGTTGCTTCATCCGTCACCTTGCTCCCAGCTGTTTTCTACCTCTGCGGCGACATTTTCGGTTGGACTGTCCTTCCTAACGGATTAGTATTAATGAATCGTCCAAGCAACGTTCTAGCTGCTCTGTGCAGCAGTTGTTGCCAGCCGTTTTCTGCTACAAGCCCCACAACTCCAAAGCGGTCCAACCTGTGTGTTGTACCCTTCAATCTAGCTTCTCATCAGTTTAGAGGCCTGAAGCAGTTCATTTAAATTCATTAGTCATTCAAAGGAAAATTGGCAGGCAACTGATTTTGACAATTGATTCGTCATACGAGTCGTTTTTCAAGCAACAATGACAAAAACAATTGTGAAGATTTGCGACTTCTGTTTGTCTAATATGGTGAGAAACTTGAGTTTTGGACTGTGGGTCAGTCTAAAATGAGTCACTGTAAGCTCTGAGGAATCGTGATGGGCATTTTTCACCATCTTCTGACATTTTATAGACAACATAAATGTCATCAAGGAGAATGTGAATAAAAGGCATGATGACTGATCTCACGATTTAATCATTCGGTCCATAAAACAACAGAACACTATAAGAAAACGGACATCACACTCTGCAATGCCCACTGATGTCTTCGAACGTCAGAGTTCATTGGACCAACAGTCTAAAGCCTGAGCATTATTACATCTAATAAAACCTTGGAGAAGGAAAAGCTGCAAACTTTGTTTCCACAAAATGTTTTGCAACGTTGCTTCACAAATTACGTGAAAATGGAACTGATTTTCCACACTATTTTTGACATATTATAGACAAAATGATAAAACATCAGATGAAACTAGTGAGATTAATAGTTTGTTGCAATCCTGATATACAACAAACAAGGTGCATTTAATTGTCATTTTTTACAATGCTAGGATTTCAAAAACGATACTTGCTGTAAAATCTGACAGTGATATCGCTGAAAAACCATTGAACCGGTTGCCTTTTACAATTACCAAGTAAAGTAGACTTATACTTTAAAGTTGTCGAAACTTTATAGCTCGTACAACCTGAACTTAATTGTCTACTTTACCTTTTTTACTTTTTTTAAAGGTTAAGTCAACTTTTAAGATTTACAGTGTCAGTCTGATTCAGTTTTACATTACGTTCACATACACACATCATTTTACAAGAACAAAGAAAAGATTAGAAAAAAAAATGATTCAAAAGAAACATTATTTTAGCTTGTACAATTATTATTTTCTTATTTCCGACCAGAATCATCTTTTGACCCATAAGACCCATCTCAGGCCCCTGTGTTGTGGTCCCGACCCCACTGGTTTGGATCCACTGCTGCCGACCGTCATCCTTGCATACACTCTAATGGACAATGCAAGCAACTGTTTATTTTAAAGTTGCATTTAAAGCATTTAATCATGTGCTCACAGTGAAATAACTATTAGCTAATGTTGAATTAGCTATAAGTTTATCTTTTATTAATGATGGTGATTATGAAGTGTAACTAGGATCTTAAGGCTGTGCATTGTTGCGCCCACCTTTGCTGACTCCTCGAAGTTAAAGCAGCAAGCAGCCGATAAAAACAAATGTCTGGTGTTTAGCGCAGCTGCGCTTTTTTTGGCTTTTCTCTGCTGGATTTTCAAAATTAACAGCACTGTGAGATTTTCCACAGCACCATAATGGACGAGGGAGCTGCAGGCCCCTGACACCACCGCACCGGAGTGCAGTGTGGTTATATGTATGCCGTGCATTACTTGTTTGAATCTGACATAATGGAGCTGTTTGACAAGCTGAGCTGCGAGTGGTGAAGACATCTGTCCTGTCAAGCAGGATGATGGAAAATCGCATGTTTATTCTTCGGAAAAAATTTATAAGAAATAAAAGAAATAGGTATGATTGTTACGATTAGGCTGCATCACAGCGAGCGTGAGAACATCAATGAGCAGACGGAGAAAAAGATGAATGTTGTTTGCGCTGTATCAAAGCGTCGGTGGCATATAGAGTCAGCTTGGGCGGAACAAGTAGAGACACTCACTGCGAGGCCACTGGCTGATACCATTTTGCACATTTTGGTTTGTTTCTGCTAGAAATACAATTACTGGAGGAAAAGGAACTTCTTTAAAACGCAGCTTCTTATAAATGAGTCGCCTCCAGTTTGATGTTTCCCTGTACGCGGACAGACTGGATTTCACTGAAACAAATCTTTTATCCGAGCCGAGTGTGCATGCAGAGTCGTCCGCCCACTGTTCCTCCAGTGTACTTCACTTCTGAGAGATGAGAAATCGCTGCCTAATTGATTCAAAGGAAGGTCATGAATAAGTGTAATTTACACAAAAAAACGTCCCCGTCTTTGCCATCAAAAGTGATTGTATGCACACTGCTGTGAATTGGGAGCCCGCAGCTGTCAGGGCCGGGTACGCTTGACGATAATATAGCAGAGCTCCTCTGTGTTGTCTACCTAGTCCCACATCCCTGTTCAATTTTAATATTTAGATTGAAGGAAACGAGGATCCGAGCAGCTCACAGAGACGGCTGTTTCCTGCTGTTTGACTGGTCTCATTGGTTTCCGTAAATGCCCTATTTGTAAGCCAATCATATTAGAATAATTTATCTGCTTTACCAATGCTTCATGATGCTCTGTCACTGTAGGCCTTTGGTTTCAAGGCACCGCGGTCCTCTGGGGTGAGTCTTCACAGACTGTCTGAGCCTGCGACGCTTTCTAATTCAAACATTGTTGCACACGGCCTCTCCTTGGGAATGGCTTTAATTGAGTGCTTAATAAGAGCGACGCCACACAGCAGCTAACTTCAGGGGGGGATCTGAGCGCTGGGAGTGCTGCATTATTAAACGCACTTATATAAGGCCTGCAAACATCTCTTTCTTCAAGCAATCTGATGCTGACGATTCTTCTTGATAGTAAGAGTCACCGGAATGTGGATACAAAAAGCTCTGCGAGAGCACCGTTTCAGGGGCATTGTGCTCCACTGGGTGTGGCTGTTGTGTAGGAGCCATCTTTCAGCTCGTGTTTGGTTTGATATAAGCGCTCGATAAAACCGCGTTCCCCACAGAGTATTGTTGTTTTTCTTTGTCTGATTCAAGATTAAAGGACTGAATAGATGGACTCAGATGACTCAGAAGAATGTTACAAATATACCCTGAACACTGTGTTGGTTTTTTATCGACAAGCGTTGATGAATACACGCAGCAGCACAAGCTGGTGCCACAAGTAGTGGCATTCTCCTTTAAACTCTCGTATAACAAAGGAAGAGACAGTTCGTCCTTGTATTTCCTCTCAAACTACAAGTCTTCCTCCTCGTGAGCTTAGCGGGGCATACAAAGGGTTTATGGAGCTCCAGATAAAGCAGTGCGTCTTGATTATGTTAGAAAGAGGATTATTTTGAATCAGAAGAGTAAATTAGGATAAGAGATGGAAATGAAGAAGCGAGGTCACACTATTCACGGTGGTTTTGTGTTATTTCGCAGGGGAATTCTTCTTAATCAAAGGTTATTTTTTCATATTTTAGATGGAGGGGAAAAAAGGCGCTGGAATTACGAAAATCAACACCTCGTTCAAATGGCATTTTGATTAGCTGGTACATTATAACAGTATTTTGTACTGGCAGTGGCATTTTCAGTGAATAGTTAACTAGTGCGATTTATTAAATCACGTACTACAGAAGGTTTGAGCCGTACTGCACTTCATTTACACATAAAGTTCAGTTAAATTGTCATGAGGAGAAATACGCAACCTGTCATAACAGGTGAGTAATGTCTTCTGTAGTGGACCTATTTTTGAAAAGATATATCCTCACACAGGTCCATTTATTGTTTATTCCATTCCCAGTCTTCATTAGAGGATTAGCTTTGCTCGGTTGTCATCACATTGATTTAACACAATGCGGCATTTTGTAACAAAGAAATCAAAACAAGATTGCATTCCAAAAAAATATTACATTCACATGCTTTAATACTCAAAAAATGCACTAGTTTCTTACAACTGTACAGTACAGCTACACTTTATTCTCCCTCTGTCTGCAACACTCTGTTTTAGTCTCTTTAAGGCCCCCTTCTGAATACCCAGTCCGCTCTGATTGGGCAGCTCGCACACGCCTGAGCCAGCACAACTCACCGTATCTCCGATCACCTCTCTCGTGTATTCAGCTTCAAGTTTGCTTCACTTTTATCGCGTGACAGTGTGATGTCAAGGAGTCACAGAATTAAAGGTGGGTCTACTGATTAGGTGTTTTTGGCCACTTCAGGAGCAGTCTTTTCTGTGGGAGAGAGGAGCTCTGATGGGGTGGGCTATTTAACTTTCATATCTGTTTAAAAGAATGAAGGAAAGGAATAAGCCAAAAAAAAGCTAAATTGGTCTCCTTTGATCTGTTCTACCTTTATGTGTTCAAAGATAAATGGAAATTCCTGCGCATGGTTGCATTAGTATTATGTTTCATACACACAGTTAGACCCATGAATGTCTAAATACCACTACCCTCTGAAGAGTCATGCTGGAGGGCACCTTCACTATACTAAAAGCATCTGGAGAATGTTGAACAACAATCTAAAGGACATATTAACTCGTCACCATGCACTGTTTCAAAGTACGCCACAACATTTATACAGGTATCAGCTTTTGAATGTAATCAGTCAGAGTAACATGATGAGGCTCTTTAATCCTCATTTACAAACAACATCATATTTGACATGAATTCTTTGCTGCAAAAGAGATTTGAAGTTGAAATCTTGTGAAATGCCGGTTGGTAAACAAACACATGTTGCAGCTGCGTAATGGATGTCTTGTAATTGTTAAATGAGGAAGTTACAGCTTGGCGTCTCTGGTCATTATCATTACTTGCCTTTTGTTGCTGATTAAAGTCCCTGAAAGACTGTGTTGTTTTTCATCCAGCACGGAAAAACTCCCTAATGAGCATTACTATGTTTATGAGGAACATCATGTTCGTATAAAGTAGTGAAAAACATTTGTTTAGAACTGCAGATAATGCAAAGTACAGGTATTCAAAATCTCATTTCTTTTTCTCGGATGAAATAATTAGGCATTCCAGGACGGCACTGTTTGTTTAGCGGACCATTTCAGACGTCTGTGCTTCCGATAAATGAGATTTTGTAGTCGTTGTATCAAAGCGCAATTAGCTGGTTCATCCATTTAAACCAAGGACAATGCGAAAAAGAACAAAAAAATAATGGCTATTTATATTTCCTGTACAATAGATTAATGTGTTCGTTCAAAATGAAAAATGCAAATCCATTCAACCTCAACACTGTTCGTGCCAGACAATCGTATGGCGGGGACCGGTTCCATATAAAGGGAAGGTCAATCAAGCCCAGTCTCCCCGGCCTTTACATGGTCATTATGTCATCAGTGTGTCTGTTTCATCCAGGCTGGGAGCACCAACTATCAGATTCTAATTGTATATACACTGTGTGTCTGTGTGATACACCTCAATTAGTCTTTGGCCTCAAATCGGCCTTTCTGAAAAACACGTTTGCGTTATTTCTTTCTAAAAGTGTAATCACTTGACCTCAAGGTCTGCCTGATTGTCAGCGAGCATCAGAATTTCAGTTTCAAAAACACTTGAATGCAAACAATCTCAAATGTATGATTGTCTTTAACTTTCTAATTGATTTTTGCCTTATCCCGTTATGTGTATACCCACAGAAACATACGCTAGGCATTTTGAACAGCACATAGTACAGTATGCAGCTTTCAAACAGCACAGTGTGTTTGTACTCTGGGTTACAGTCATCACAGTCTTTGAGAGGTCTTCGTGTGTCATTATTTGTCAAAAGGAAATGGACTGGGGAATGTTTGACAGGTTTTCAGGAAAATTTGAAGGTGATTGTCAGTCCAATAATAAAAAATGTCCAGACAGCCTGCACCAGAAAAATGCTGACCTATATTTATGGGACAGAAAGAAATTATATACCAGGGAAAAACTTCAACAAAATCAAAAGAAAAGCGGCATACTTTTGTGTTTCTCTACACTGGTCGAGACTGTTTTCTTCTTGAACCAAAGCCGAGTCAAAAACTCCTTCACTAAAGCTAAAGCTCAGTTCTTCTTTGATGAGTTCTCAACATTGAACGAGCCCTTGAGATGTGGCAGGCTGATACAGAAGGAAAAAGTCGCTCTCCAAATCAGAAGTGTCCCAGAGGGCCACCCACATCAGCAGTGGTATGAATACACAGCAGAAAGCTGTCACAGTAGACCTTGAGTGTACTTTATTGATGATGGCCCTGAGTTTAACTGTTGAAACTGGCTTATATGACAGTCCGTGCTGTGAGTGTAGATGTAGATGTATTTGTGTTGTTAAATGGCATTAATGACATGGAGAGAATTTGATTCTTATTTCAAGTGTAAGTAGCCATGCGGAATGAACTTGGTAAACTTTGTGTTTTGGGATTATCTTTTTTTTTTAATTGCTTGAACAACTGTTGATAGAGAAGGAAAAGAACAGGTCACCCTCACTGATAAGAACCCATATATATGATTCTTGTTTGACAGCAGCCTCTAGCAGTCGTAATAATTAATATGGCAGCAACGGAGGAAGTCAGGTGTAGTAGTATGAAGAGTGACAAGACAAGGGAGGAGGTTGAGGGATTGATGGTCCAGTTAAACAAGCAAACGTTAGAAGACTGCTGTTTGTGTAGTGTGAACTCAGAAGTCGGTGCTGAGTTATTCTAACATCCTAAAGTAGAGTACGTAAAGTTTGTATGATGAAAGTCCACTTCGCCCATTGCTGGTACGCTGTGACAGTCATTTTGTTTTGGTAAAAGTTAGATGTGTCCTTTTAGAAATTTGGAAATGTGAGATATTGACAATTGACAATTTTTCTTTTCCTACGTAAGTGGAAAACCATTGGATAACACACTGACCCTGTGCTGAAGGATCCCATGGCTTACACACTTCTTCAAACCGAAGGACTCTATGTAAGCTTGAATGCGCTGTGGCTTGACTGACAAGAAAAAGTGTATGCCTGCCAACGGTCCACACTATACAGATTTGATAGAAAGAAAACTTTTCCAACATGATTACAGGTCCCTGAACTTTTCTACTGGTATGCTTCTCTTAGAGTTAACAAGGACTCTAGGTTTGGTATCTGACCCTGCTCTGCATGAAGCCCAGTGTCTGCAAAGATTCCAGCTTCTAATTAAATGTGCCCACTTTTGGTGATCAAAGCTGAGATTAAGTGCAGCTGATTCACTCTGTGTAAGGCAAAGGAAAATGTGTGCTGCTGAAATGATTCATGGAATTAGTGACTAAGAGAAAAATAATTATAAGCCATAGTAAAAGTAAAATTTGACAGAGTACACATCAAAAACATGAATATTCATAGGCCTCCTTTAGTTCTAAAGACTCGGATCATTTTGGTTGATTTATGAAAGTAAAGGCTGCCTCTGGAAAGATATTTGGCCATGCGTTTGTACATTACAAGTTATTCATCTCTGCCTGTGTATGTGGTCTTTTCAAGTACAGCAGCAATTGTGGTAAATATGTTCAATTTGAATTCTTCTTTTGTGATCTTGTGTGGCAGGAAGCCGCCGTCGGTAGTTTTGCTCACCTTGACCATACAGGTCACGAACAATCGCCATTTTTATGTTTTGTACTTTGTCGCACATCTCGTGAGTGCAAAACCTGTATAAGCAGGTTTCATTTAAAAGCTCCCCTGATCTGTTAAGTGAATGATAACTGCTTTGACTCCTCCATTGTTCATGTGGCTGTGGTGAGATTGTCATCAGACATTAAGTAATCAGTACATGCTGCAAGGCATTAGAGTCGTAAGGGTGGCTGCATCTACAGATGGTGGAAAGTGACTCGTAGATACACCTCTATTAAAGCTGATCCATCCCTTCGATCGCCGCTGCTTGTGCTTGGCTCTACGCCCTGATATCATTGAACAGTGGGCGATGGATCTCTCAGGACCAGCGCAGTACATTGACCAAACATGTTATCTCCTTCCGTCTAATTTAATTCCATGTGTGATCCTGCACCTCCTGCACAAAGACATCAGTTTCCTCTTGGAACGAGCTTTCATATTTGATCGCTTCTCGACTCTTCATCACCAAATTTCAGATGGAGAACAGTTCACTGATGTTGAGAGAAACAAAAGAGGTGGTTCGATGTATGTGCAGGATGGGTAAGAAAACAGCTAGCAAAAAGCGAGTTGGAAAAAGTGCACACGTCTTTGCTCAAAATGTTCAGCAGCTTGTGAATACTACCTTTCATGTGACACAATGTGGAGAAAAACCTCACAACTACAGTGTAATCACTAAAAGGTCCGGTGTCTACATTTGTGGTTAATGTCCTTATTTTGCACATGAATAATCCAATCAAGATTTAACCGTATGATGGGCGAAACTCTATCAATATTTCAATTTTCCAGTAATTTATTACTGGCTGAATACATTGATTATGTCCTCCCCTTATACCCTGCAGCATCATTTCCTTATATCAAATGCAGTTGCGGGATATTCCTGCCATAGTATCCGACGCTTGAATGATTCTGAATCCAATTATTAGAGCAGGAAATACCAGAATAGCGCATTACATTATTATTATTGTTAGTAGTAGTCGTAGTAGTAGTAGGAACCAGGGATGTGTGATAATTGTCAAAGTCATTATTATAATTATTGTGGTCTATATCAGCATTCAGATGTAGCTGTTCTTATTCTCAAGGTGTTTGAAGACTGAGTGGAGGGCAGTGGATACAGCATCCTCTTTGGATCTATTGGTTTTGAAAGCTTACTGGTGAGGGTCCACACTGATGGGGATGTTGTCTTTGATGTGGTGTATAGCCAGTTTCTCAAAACACTTTATCAGGATTGCGGTGAGAGCCACAGGGCGGTAGTCATCTGCAGACTTTTTAGGTCCAGGGGCGATGGCGTTGGTAACAGGTGGGAACATTCTCCTGCGAGAGTGAGATGTTTCGACAAAACATCGCAAACCTCATCGTTGCCAAACGGTGGCATAATATTCTTTTTATCTTGATTACCTTGTTTTCATACTTGAAATCAAAAATTGTCATTGGAAATCAAGTTTTATTTAATTGCCCAGACCTATGAACAGTGAGCAGTGGTAGCATTGTGTAGGTAGTTGTAGCAGCATTAGCGGCGCTGTAGTAGTAGTAATTGTACTGTCTCTAACACTACAGTGGCTGTGGTGTGGAAATGAATTGTAGGGGAGACTCTCCAGATGAATTAGTTACATTTTTTAAGTTATAGATATCATCATCAATCTCCCCCTGTTGTTTATTTAGTAAGTTTTCTTGTATTTTATCTTAGAATATGCAAATAAGCCAATTTAATTAAATGTACTCATTTGCATATATAAATCTGAGCTAAAACAAACACCTTGGGTATTCTGGACATTTTCTCTTGACTAGCCGTGAAAGAAATCAGGTTATGGAGGCAAAATAGCCGGAGATCTAAAAAAAAAACTGACCAATGCATGAAAAAATTGTGTTTCCAGCCTTAGCGTCCCCTTAAGATAACCACTTATCCTTTCTTCCTATTTGCATCTTTTAATTGCTCTCTCTGCACTAACAGCTGTATGAATTCAATTATTTTGTGGGTCAAAGTATCACTCCAATTACAGTGTCAGCCTTGTTTTTATTTTCCTTTTGTCGTCTTTGCTCTTGTTCGCTCGAAAATACGTCCTTGCAAATGAGCATGAAAGAGGAATGTGTCATAATGGGTGTCACAGTTGTGACTTTACAAGTATTAGTAAGCTTTGCAAACCTCAGTACCTCTGTTAGCGAGGCTCAGCTGGAATGTGCTCCGTGTAGCCAGAACATGTATCAACTTCCATTTTCCTGGCATCAAGTAACTAAATGGATTACAGCAGTAATAGGCAAGAGCGGGGTTGCAAGGCTCGCAGTAGTGTGTTATCTTTAGCTGCTGGGGTGCTTCATCAGGTTGAGTTGAAAGAAGGGGGGGGGGGCTGAGCATGACTGTGACAGTGTTAAAACAGATCTTAACACACTGGAGGAAAAGAAGTTACCAAAAGTTACCACACCCTATAAGTGCGTGCTGTGCCCTTTACTGGATTTTTCACCCTAACGAGGCTGCACCGGTGCACACACATACAAACCAACACAGCAGACAAAACAGACATTAGCCTAATAGGCACTGGGCCTGGCGCTTTCATAAGACACAGAGGGCTTTACAAGACTTTAATATGCATAAAACTACTCTCTAGGAGTAAAGCACAGCCTTAGACCATTGATGTACCAAGACAGACTCTGACAACCCTCTATATATGATGTCTGGAGATTAAAGGCCTCTTTTTCCGTAGGTGGAGACAGGAGACAGAGCTGGAAGGTAAAGAATCTGAGATTAATGGAACCATGGTCTACTCAAACAGCCTCAGTTGCCTTTTGGATGTGTTTTTCAGCGTCTTTGTTCCACTCTTTCTCGCTGTGTTTTTTAAACTTTGTGCTGTCTATGCTGAATCACAGCAGGGGTGGAATAACAGAGTTCTTCTTTGCTCCTCCGCTGTGGGGAAATTACACAGATAGCTGTAATTTTAGTGAGGTTTGTGTCGAACATGCCTCAGCTCTTTAAATATATTTTTACCCAGGAGACATTAGATTAATGCTACTTGTTTCCTAGAGGAGCTCTGCAAAAGGTAGATTTCGCTTCTGAACTGGTTGTATTGCTTTAATTCGTACATCAGTGCAGCTTTTCCAGAGGCAGCCTCTGACATTTTCCTCCAACTTATTCTGTATTCTTCCCTCAGAGTTGCTGGCAAACTGCATCTGCCTCCCTTCACTGTGCCCTATTTACATCCCGCTTTACTCAACAGCCCCTGTTAACCAAATACCTATCAAATTCGTTCCACAGTTTAAAAAAAAGTTTAATGTTCAGTCTGGGAATGGAAAATTAAATGTACCTTGTGTGTAGTGTTTAAGGACCAGAGGCACTGTAGTGCGACGCTTAATAACAGAGAGTTCTCCCATTGCCTTTTTTTTT
>CAEMYA010001588.1:1206074-1254893 GCA_903131615.1 Diplodus sargus | reverse complement strand
CAAGATATAATCATCGGCCACGGCCATCGGCGAATGTCATTTTTATTTGCCGATGGCCGATGGCAGTTAACGAGGCCAACATCGGCCGATACCGATGTTCAGCCGATGCATCGGTGCATCCCTACAATTTACTCTTGACCTTTGGTCACAAAAGCAAACCTCGGTCTCAGCTCAGTCCCCACCCCCCCCAAACAACCCCAATCCTCATCCTGACATTGGTTGTGAGAATGGCCTGGTATTTTGAGGCAACACCTCGTTTTACATTGTACTTGAAACTGATATAAAACAAAGCTTTGAACTTTTTCTGCAGTTGGTGAAATATGGCTCCAAGAAGAATAAGCAATGTTTCATTGCTAACTGACTCAGTGGAGCTGACTCACCGTTAGCTCACTGTTGGCAGCCATGCAGTCATATCAGGAAGGACAGGATATAATATAGAGGACTTTGGAGTCCTTCCAAATACTTCACTGTTTTTACTATTTTTGAGCCTGTTACAGGCTACCTGTTGTGCTGCCACTAGTTTCATTTCATTTCTGCAGGATTTGATAAAGGAAAAAAAAAGGTTTAAACCTGCTTCAGGCAGGTGATCCATCATAGTGAATATGATGACAGCTGTTATTTATATGAAGTTATTGTTGTTCGGTAATGCTATGAAAACTCTCCGTATCATTCTGCATTTACGACTGCGTTAACATACAATCACACTGTCACTGTGACAACAATAGAAGCTGACAAGATGTTTACTCTGATATGTTTTGTATCTCAGGCGAGTTAAGACTCCACAAATTAAGTTTAAAGATGTTGCAAGATAAACAAAATCCACTGACTGTGTGGAAGGTGAGAGAGAAATTTTCCAAAATATAAAATACTACATCATCCTTCAAGCAAACTGAATTGAAAATGATAAATAATGTGATAATCATATTCAAATGTATCCAATAAAATCCAACAGGTTGACATAAGCACAACAAATAACTGCATTTCAAATGAAGTCTACCAGCACTCAGATTGTTGCCAGCTTGGGCTGATTTGGGTGTCATTGTGTGGCTACAAATGTTTTTTAGCTGGTTTACTGTGAGTTGGGTTTTAAAACACAAAATATCACTATATGAAAAAATACATTGATGTACTGTAATCATTAGTTATGCAAACTCATCCAGTTTCATAGCACAACTCAGATGTGACTTGTTAATTACTTTAATTCATTTTGCTGAGCAGAGACATGCGTTACCATCATTTCCACCCACCTGAGCTATCCTGATCATGAACACACTCAAGCTGTAGTGTTTTCAATGTAACAGAAACCATTTTTGCATTCAACATTAAAACAATATTTATTTGGCATTACAGACAATTTGATAGCGTGGGATTGCATGCAAACTCTCTCTAGGACTTTAGGGTGCTGTCAAGGCTTGTTTCATTTAACAAAGTAAGACAAAACCTATTATTTTTGTTATTTGAGCTACCTCTTTATTTTGTTCTATTTTTTAAGGGCTTACGGCAGAAATGGAAAAGAGCTTTATGCTTGCATTCAAGATCCAGGGTCTGTGTCGTAGAACACACTACACAATCATTTGAATTGTTGCATGATTATTATGTCATAGCCACAACACTGTTGCTATTTTTTATCAATTCACTTTTATTCTTTATTATCAATAACATAAGCTGTTGTTTTTTTTCATTTGTTTTTTTTTTAACCATTTGGACTGAAAAGCATCAAAACAATCTGGCACCACTGCTGGCACCAACTTTTCTTCTAGTGCTAAATTTACACACAAACACATCACTCCTGCTCCAGTCTGACTAAAGGTGCTCACTGATTAATATAGCTCTTCAATCAGTTCTGTGGTTTAATATTGTTGACTCACTAAAGGACGTGCGGCATCTGTCATAGCGGCAGCAGCCCTCCTGGATGTTGCAATAACTGCCATCCAGAATGATGCACTCCTAATGTGTCTCCATAATCATGCCCATTGCCCATGAAGGGCATGTCTTAGGTTGACGTGCATGTCAGATGGCCTCATATGTCAAGGTCTCTTCCAGTAGTGCTGCCCTGATCTCTGCAGGGCATTTTACAGTGAAAGGATGAACACTGACCTCTGTCATTCCACTGGGTGGGCAGCCTGCAGTGAGCCTGACGGTGCCAGGCCAGCTGATCCATGCTGCTAGGCAGACTCCGTGGCCCCCTGCCCCTGGGTCTGCCTCTGTGCACACCTCCGAACAGGCCCAGCTGTCCCCACTTCATTATGTGCTGATTAGGAATAGATTACTCTGTGAGGTGGCTTTGATCATCTAATCCAAAGCAGCGCTTAAGGAAAACCGTCCACATTTTAGCAAATTTGTGCCTTGCAACATGACCTCAGGACCCCACTGTTTGAACTATTGGACTCTCTGAGGTTTTCATCATTTTTAACACTGTTCTCTCACCTATTAAAGCTTTCATTAGGGCTGAGATCTGCTTGATGACAGTATTAGTGAGAGCTCAGCCTCAGCCCACTAAATTGAAGCGCGCGTCTGGCTAACCTGGAGCCGGCGTCTCAAGGTGCACTCACCTGCTCTTCCTCAAGAGGAGCAATTATGTCAAGATGAAGGAGGGGGGCATCCCCAGATGGCCTCTGAGCCAAGCCCTCGCTAATTGGCGGTGTTAGGGATTCAGAGCAGGTTCAAGAGAAAGCACTCTCCCCCTTCCCCTTTTCCACTGCCCCAACATCTTTGTTTGGCTTTGTTTTGCTTCGTCAACTCTTGGCTTTTGATATGCATATCAATACATGTTTTATTCATGGCCTTTTGGAGGAAAATCAGTTGAGATCACCTTGCTGTTGTCTGTAGGCACAAGAGGTATTCGCCGTGTGTGTGTGTGTGTGTGTGTGTGTGTGTGTGGACGATAGTGCCATTTCAAAGCTACTTCTGCGACACCGCCTCACTCTCATGCAACCCAAAGAAATGAATGATTTATGTGACTGTCACACCGAGGGTGCTGAACAACCACGACTACACCGCACACTATTCTTTCAGTTTTCCGACAGCTTGTTAGGTTTTTTTCACAAGACAGCGGTGCTAATTGAGTGGCTGGAAAAGAACACTGATGAGATGTTCCTGGCACAGGCGAGGTAAGGACAGCAGAGGAGAAGCTGAGCTACAGGGCTTTACTACCAACATCCCCATGGGCACATTTGTGACGCGTGTTTCACCGGAGCAGAGGCTTCGTGTTAACCATAATGATAAAGATGTGAACTTTAATTAAAAATGTGATTCATTACAATCATGTCAGTGTTTATTAAATATCAGGAGCCCGCCACCGTGGAGACCATATCTGTGAAAGTGTGTGTGACTATTGCAGTACATTATGCCAGGCAATTCAAAGTTTGCCGGATAATCTGATTATCAGATATGCTACAATCTGCAATCAGATTGGACACATACCTGTGTTTCATGCAGGCTGTGACCTTTAAGGTGCAATTCAAGTACACCTCTTAAACCCACCACTTAGCCTAATCCCTCTGTTCTTTTGCTGCTGACATCTCAGGGTGAGGTGTCCCAATTCTTGTTGGGATAAGGACAGAACTCTCTGTCATTTTGATGTATTATAGATTGTTCTTAAAGTTACATTTAATGGTGATTTGTGCATGACAGTCTTGCAGTTTGACATATTTCAATATCAGAAAAAAGAAAGGCCAGTTTCAATCTCAGGTTAGATACCCGCATGTCATTGTGGGTATTAAAAGCAAGTTTCGCGTCAAACTAAATACCTAGATATTTATAAAATTACACTTTTTTCTATTGTTAAGTTATAATCAGAAGCTATTTCAACACTATCATCATTTAAGTTACAAACGTTTTTTGAAGCCAATTAAAGGTCATATAGATACAATTTATATGTAGATAAATTATATATATTTTTTTAATAATACATCTACAGAGCATGTAGGAAGGTGCAGAATAAAATAAATTAATAAATCAATAAAATTCACAGAGGTCTACTGCTAATGGTAGCTAGCTAGAGTTAGCAGCAGTTTGCCACCACCTCTTGTAACTATGTTCTGGTAAGCAAGAGGCCAATTATAAACAAGAGGTGGGTGTAAAAACTTGGAGTTTGGGATCGAGTCTAATTGGACTCTATAGACAGGGTAACTCTGTCTATAGAATCCAGGGGATCTGTCTGCAACTGTAAAACTGGAGTTACAATGTTTCAGTTGCATTAATGATCAAAACTACAAAAAAGGAGACACGCTCTGTATTCTATGGACAAAATCACTGGTTGATCTATATAAAAAAACATGCAAAGTGTACCTCGTTGAACTTTCCATCCAGTTTTTTTTATTTATTTATTTTTATGTAACGGTGTTTAAGGCACTATCTGCTGATGATAATGCGTATATGGAGGGCATCTACTCTGACATATTTTGCTGTATATTTTAGAGGACTTGCTGTGGCATTTAGCTTTCTTCTTTGTTGTTTCATGCAAGGTGTCGCTACCTGGATGCTATGGTGTTACATCATACGTGCTAATGCATGTACACTCATTTGTCACTTCACTGGGGAATTCTGTCACCCCGGTGAGGACTGAGACTACATGTCTCACTGAGTGGAAAGAACATCAGCCCAATTATGCTGTTCATATGCGCTGTAATTGGAGGTTGATGGAATAAGAAAATATGATTTATTTCTGTCTTGACAATCCTTCATGTACAGTCTGCTGGTGCAGAGTGTTTACCTATAAAGTTGATTGGCTTATTGTTTGCACTGCAGACTGTGCAGTAAGGCTTTAAAATGGCCACATTAGAGTGCCATGCTGTTCACTAAGCATGCACTGTAAATTTTCAGCATGCCTAATAGTATTGGCAGAAGAGCAGTGGTGGTGGGCAAGGCAAACAAAAGTCTTATGTTCCAGAGCATAAACCGTATTTACAGGGTTTTACAGAAAACCATGAGTCAGAGCTTTCATCTGATTATATTCCTGCAGAAATTATATACAGCATTCATCTTCTTTCTGTGTTATGCTAAATACATATTACTGAAGATAAAAAAGGGAAGGCTGCTAATCAAATTGTACAAATAAGATCATTTTTCTGTGCCTCCTTCTGGGTCAAACCTTTTTTTTCTGTCCTGGTAAACTAACTATTGCGAACAAAAACAACACATCCAGCCGGTGACTGCACATTTCACACATGATGAACTCTAACATGGCTGTCCTGAAATATCCCATCCTCTCTCAGAACAGTTTGCACCTCCTCTCTGTGGGTGTTCTATTGTGGCTCCAATAGTGGAGCAACCTTTCCAAACAGGTCAGGTTGAAAGCACGAATACAATTCAGGACGGCCAAATCAGAACCGTTTTTCAGGCTGTTAATCTCCTCCTCCATGGCAGGCATAAGTGAGAGAGTGCATAGTCTGTCCAAAAATATCTCCCTTCCAGCTCTTAGAAGATCAATGCTGATACCATCTGAATAGCTGTTTGATTGTAGCATTGTTGGATGACATTAAAACCTGCCAGCCCTCAGTGGATTAGTTTCAAAGACCTGGTATACACAAGGCTGCACAAGACAAAGCAAGTGATCGAGTGGGGCTCCGTGTGCGCAGGAGTCGTTGTGAAGCAGACCAATATTTGTGCCACAAAATTTTTGCCTGCACATAATAATAGCTGGCGTGATGCATTTCAACCGGACAACATAATCTTGCAAATGATGTGCTCTTGTGAAAATATCAGAAACTAATGCACCTTGTTGACAGAGAAAATGATATTGTGTGAAAGAAGAGGACACTGTCTGGGTTTGTTAGAGTTCTATCTATCTATCTATCTATCTATCTATCTATCTATCTATCTATCTATCTACATACATACATACATACATACATACATACATACATACATGCATACATGCATACATACATATAATATATAATTACAAGTAAGTAATTTAAAATTAAAGACAAGGGGGGAAAGAAAAAAAAAAACTCGATGGATTGATAGTCTCATAACCTTGACCAAAACAAGTCACACAACTGCTATTTAACTCAATACAAATTTGAAAAAAATGCTCTGTTATCCCCAAGAGGCATTTCCCTAGGCAGGCATGGTAAAAAAAATAAAATAAATAACATTCATACACTACATATAAAGACAATACGTAATAAACAACCAATGATGCATATGACAATACATGACAATACATGATAAACGGCATTGACCATTTGGCAGGAGGTAAAGTCACGGATCAGTGTCCAGCAATAATAATGAGCAAGGAAAGACTCTCAAATGTTAATGAAGTTAGTTTTATATACTTATTATTCAGCAATAACTTATATAATGTTGTACCTCAAATACTCAAGTTTAATGTAAAACTTCCAAGTAATACATTTTATGTCAATTTGGCATTCATCTCAAATCTTTGATATTTGCATTTTTATTTTTTTAACTCGCCAATGTTCATCCAACGATGTAAAACGTCTTCACAGCTGATCTAAACCTAATTCCAAAATTTAACTGTTTTGGAGATTGTGTCATTTATTTTTGTTCACCTGAACGAGGCCATCAGTTCTGGTTTATTTATGTAATGGAAATATAGACAGTCAGGAAAAGTCTGTCTTTTTGGCCCACATTAAACCCAGATAATGGCAGACATCCCATTGTGTGTCAGTGAAAAGGGAACATTTCTTTTTCATAAACTTTGGCGCAGGTGAAGATTTAACGATACCTGAGATAATAATGAAATGTTCGAGAAGGCAGGCGTGTCAGTTAAAGGGTACAGGATGTATAAAAAGGCCTATGATCTTCAGATGAAGAGCACCCTGTTAACGTTTAAAGTACCAAAATAAATACAGAAGTCGACTATAATGCATTCAAATGAGCGACAGAAACCTCAGACTGTCACAGGGAAAAGTGAGGACTGTAAAGATCAAAGCCTTTTCGTATGTCAGAACATATTTTTCAGCCAACTTGAGATTTAGAAATCGCTGAATGTCACCATAATGTAGGCAACAGCCAATTTCAGGAGCTCTGGTGGTATTCCCTGTGGCAGTAACCTGGTGCTTTGGGCTGACATGTTCCTCCCACAGAGCTGCATGCAAATAAATCAGGCTGTAGCAGTGAGAAGAGAAGCAGCCCATCGCAGGTGTGAGAGGCCTACTGGGAGGCCTGGTGAAGGTACCTAGGTGTTGGAGAAACACAGGGTTCAGATTTTAATGATGACCTACTTCTACTTCTGCTCAGCACGACTCCACTTGCATGAGGACATGCTAAACAGCTATCTCTGAACTGGGTAAGAGGGAAAGTTTCCACCCGGTTCTGCTCGCAAAGAAATGAAACAAAGCTGGGGTTCACCTCAGCAGAATGATGCAGTGATATTCTGTATTGTTCAATGTAAAACCCTAGCTTCTCAGTCTAAACTTAGACAAACTGAAACAATGCAGACATCACACACACTGGGCCTGGAACCTTGGTGACATAGTGACTAACAGCTAGCAGCCTAATTAGGCGGGTGTTAGTTGGTCAGCACAGCTTCGGGACTATCTCTAT
Organism: Diplodus sargus; assembly: GCA_903131615.1. Taxonomy (NCBI): domain Eukaryota; kingdom Metazoa; phylum Chordata; class Actinopteri; order Spariformes; family Sparidae; genus Diplodus; species Diplodus sargus. The sequence continues at coordinate 1,247,378 of CAEMYA010001588.1, read as the reverse complement.
TTTCAGTGTTCAATTCAAAGAGCTTTTCACCTATTAGCCCATTATTATGCCATTTTTTTGGGCACTTAACCAGTTCCACCTATGGGAATGGTGATGTATGTTGGTTTGTTCACTGGGACCTATTCAGTGGTGTAGGATGTGTTGCATATTTTACAGCAAAGCATGTCCAGTCCCTCTCACGGTCTAAAAGTCTGGGCAATAGCAATTATACTAATCAACTACAGTTTGAGCGGCGCCTTTAGCTTTATCTCAGTTAAATGAACTGCCTGACCCAGGTGTCGCTCGGCAGTTACCATCACCATGGCAACCTTTAATTGCAGGTTGGTACGCAGCTGATTGAGATGTGCTCATTACGCCGCTCCGTCTTTGTTCCTTAACCACTTTTCAAACTCTTCACACTCCTTCACCTTCTTCGAGCCACCGGTGCAGTTGGGCGTTGGTTTTTCACCACGTAGCCTTCAGACCCCAATTTCTTCAGAAGTTGTTTGTTGTGATAGGTGCTCTCTACCGTTCTGTTTACTTCTGCCTAGCTCAGTATTGTAGCTTGGTTTGCTAACAGGACAGCAAGCTAACACAGTGTGTTTAACAGTGGTAGGTCTGCCATCCTTCCTTTCATCATTGGTCCTATCCGTCCTGACTTTGTGACATTGCTGCATGAAGGACCTTAAAGTATATAAGTGCAAATGGTGCAGCACATCTCATAAGCTAACATGCTTTTCCTGCAGTTGGATGCTGTCTTTCACGATGCCTTGCTTTTTGTCAATGGTACAAATTTGCTGAGCTCACCCAAACTAAACTCAACGTACAACATTCACACTGACTAAATTACCTTCATTGAGCAGATCTTCTGATCATGGCGTGTCGAGAATTTTGCTGTGGTAAGGCCCCAACTCTTACTCCATCGTCCACAGTGGATTAATGTTCATTACTGTGTTAAGGAACGATGTCAACACGGATTCCTTACTTGAAATCTTGGTTCATAGTCATCATTGTCCACACTTTTTCAACATAGAACTGCAGTACCCAAAGCAGCATAGCTTTCCATGACACAGATTTGCTAAAATGTGAACAGATGTACTACAGGCTAATGCCACAGAAGTGTAGAACTGTGTGTATCGGGGTTAATCCTTGATAACTGTTTTCAGTGCTCAACAGATTAGTTGTGCAGCGCTGGATAAAGCTTGACCTCTGTTGCTGGAGTCTCACTTTTGTCTCATGATGTGATACTGAAGCCTCCTGGTATGCAATATGACAGAGGGAGCTTTTCAAACATTTGTCCATATGCTTTTTTTTTTTTTTTCATTTTTAGGCCAATTTAATTCATCTTGGCCTCCTCCCACATTTCCGCCCAATGAGGTTTTTAAGGACCCCCCCCATAGAAAAACTTGCAGTTTGTTGGATTTGTTTAGTGTTATGAGAGTGGGTTCAATTATATACTTACTTTATTAGGCTTCATTATTCAATTACAAATATTATTTTATTTTTGCATGCTTTCTAAGCAGCTAAAGTGATAATTATATGTAGGCTAAAGAGCGTATCAAAGTCAACAGAACACAATTTAACAGAGAAAATAAAGCTGCTTAGACGGTGTCTGTTCACTTCCAGTACAACCCTCAAATATTTCTGGGTTGAATCTGAATGCAGATTTTTAAGGGAGGAAATAGCAGGTAGCAGGTCTGCATCAGTTCCCCTCATATATATGCAGCCCGCCACCCTTGTTATGCCTTAAAGAATTACCCACCAAAAACAGGAACAAAAGTGAGGATAATGCCCGTGTGGTGACAAGATTAAGATGAATAAGCCTCATAATTGAAAAACTGCACGTTTTAAAGATATGCTATAGTTGCTAATGTGCTTTCAGCGCATGATACATTGAGTTTGGCACATAACCACAATAACATAGGCTGGGCCTATCAGTGGAGATGATTTCACAGATATTTTCACGGCGGCCCCACAGAATAAAGCTCTGATGATTTATGAGTAATAAAGATATTAATCTTCACCGAATATAAAATTGACTGATGTTGAATTTCTGTCACTTTATCAACTGACACAGAGCATTGTTGCTTTATTTTGACAGGTGTGAATTAATGGCATCATTGTAGGCTGTCAGGGACATTAGCTTTAAAGGTTGTTCGCAGCTACTGTTCTTTTTTTTGTTCGTTCTCCCCAATCTACAATTCTGCCTCTTTTGTGTTTGAGTGAGGTCAGTTAATACAGAGAAACGTCTGAAACATCCTATTCTCTGCCTTTTCCTCCCTATAGTTAATATTATTCTTGGAATTCTTGTTGATGGACGCTACACACAAAGATTTGTTAAGTGTACTGCGATTTAAAAGCCCTTGACTCACGCTACTATTGCATTCAAAAAATGGCTATTGAATGTGAGCATGCCGGCTATTGTGGGACAGTCAGTACTATCATTTGCTGCAAATGGTGCACTGTTGGCAGTGAACACACAGCCAATTCATTTTTTTGCCTAAGAATGTATGAGGTTACAGCAAGCACCTGGGGCCTTTTGTGAGCAAAATTATTATTTTGTCCTTGAATGACCTGAATTATTACTACTGGATGATCAGGAAAAAACTAACGCATGCCAGCAATAGTTAGAAGAGAAAAGATTAGCAAGTCAAGGCATGTCAGTTAATGTCTGAAAGGCACTCCTGAGCAAAGCGGAGCAGCAGTCTGCTCTCTCTGCACAGAGCAGTTGTGGTCATGATTACAATTTAGAATATAAGCCTAAACAATCTGTTTAAAATTGCAGGATCTTTTGTGTGATCATTACGTTCTCCACCGACTGAGCTCTGAGTAGTGACAACTGCTCTGACAGCATCAATGGAATCTGCATATAGAGATTTGATCCCTTTGTGTTTTCCCCTTACTTTCCATCTCTTTTTGCCTTGTAAAATCACCCTGCAGCCTTGCATGTTTGTCAGAGGTGATACCTTTAAACACTGTGTTTGGTTTTGCATAAAAAAAGAAAAGCCTACTCCATGCTAATATTAGCGTGAAGTTTGAATGCATCTGGGGGATTGGAAGCTCACTCGACTGCTGTAAAAATGTGCCATGTGCAGGGAGACATTTTTCTTGAATTAGATTGCCTATTGAGCAGTTCTTTGAATTATGCATTACACTGTTCATGCCACCCTGTGCACAGGTCTGTCACTACTTTCACAACACAGAGCCAAAGCTTTGTTTTGCTTTAAAGCTGCCGTAGTATGAAGACATAATAAATAATTGTGATCTCCATGGTGGAGGCAGTATATCAAGTTCTGTCAATTTGAATGTAATTAGAGAATTGTCCAAACCAACGTTTTGCTTCATGTGTTTGGGCAGGTTGTAGCACGATGGGGGTGACAAAGCAGCATCAGCAGCAAATGTCAGGAAGCATTAAATGTGGTTGGAGCTTGTGGAGATATGTGTTCTTGACATTAAAGATCTATATTAAAAACAAAAGCAAATGGGCAGTTGAACAGTAATTGTACAGATATTATGATCGGTTCAAAGTGTACTAAAGATACACAGACAGACAGCTGACCAGTCCTAATATAAAATGATAAAAACTTGACAAAGCAAAGATGCTTAAAAATGTCCCATCAAAACATCTTTAGCTCTATTGTAAACAAACATTTATAGGCTATGCTGTATTGCAAAAGTCCAGCAATTCAGTTTCTTACACAGCACCATTTGCACTATTTATATTATACTATATACAGTTTGCTTTAAAAAAAGAAGAATAAAGGAAAAAACCTGTAGGAAATGAAAATACTTAGACAAGGACTGTATTTGTATTTAAATCATACAAAAATATGTATATTTTACATTACTATTAATGCCAGACACTGCCAGTTAGGGTGCTGGAGTAGCTTAATTAGCATGCAGCCCTTTGTTGGACAGAGGGATCCAGACTCTATTTTCACAGAAGAACAGAGATTTGCCCCCCTTCATAATCTATATAGTTGATAGATTTTTTTGTCGGCACAAATGCTGCTGGGAAATGTCTGAATATGCTTCAAAATATCAAGTGGTGTCACATTTACAGAGTGTATTATATTTACTTTGTTGCTCCATGTGGCCTCTGTGCGAGACTCCCATACCAACCCCTGCAGCTACGTTGTCTGGACGTGCAGTGCTATATTTGACATGGTGCTAGTTGTTGTTGCTCTGTATCGACCTTAGGTTAAATGTAATGATTACAACTGTACAATATTACCTGAAGTCCTCCTACACACTCTCTAAGATCAAACTCATTCATTAAGTGACTTCCTGGTCAAGAAAGGTTCACAAGAAACTCAATAAGGAGGGCTAAAATAATGATCAGGTGTTCTTATGATATATGAATGCCATCCTCTGCCTTAACTCCCACACGCTCTTACCACGTTTCAGCCTGTCCTTCCAGTCAGTGTCAGCTCATTACCCACAGCAGACAGATCTCATCTTCTGCTACAGGTTGAGCTCTTCTGTGGCATGTCACTAGAAAAGCATTTCACTATTATTGGTGAAACATATATGTGTGTATACATTCATTATATTCCCTTGGGTAAAGTTACAGTCACATCATGGTCCTGTCCTGCAAAGTTGTTATTCTAGCTCAGGTGTGTACAAACTGCAGGCCTCAGGGGCTCCATAAATACCAGCCACCTAAATAGAATGGTGTACGTCATCCAGATCCATGCATTATCCCCTGTGAAATTAACTAACCCTAACCCTAACCCTATGTTGAAAAACGCCATATCCTTTCCTTTATTAAGATCAGCCAAATTTGGCCTACAGGCCCAACTTTGGTCAACCCTGGTGTGTTTTATCATGTACTGAGTACATTAACTACCTCCCATAGTTAACACTTTGAGACATAGCTTTCCCTCTCAGATTCACATATGAGGGCAATCTGAATAGAAGTGTAATGTGACAGCATTTTAACTGTTTACATTCTTTTCATTCACGTGATATATCCCAGCAAAGTATTCGATATTCGATACCATTTCAGATACCACGGGCGATGAGATTACAACATATTAAGAGGCACAAAACTTTGGTAATGGACATAAGAATTTTTTTTTTACAGTTGTCAAGTTTGTGCAAAATAAACCTTGCTGTGACATGAGTGACAATATTTAAACTGCCTGAGGTACATTTCTTCACTTTTTGGGCTATGCCTGGCAGCAGCAGATTGGCAACTTGGTGACATCAACGTCTTTGTAAAGCAGTATTTTTATAGCAGTTATAGCTGTTCAAAGATACTGATATACAGGGCACAACAAATCTGAAAGCAATGTTCTCTATTCTTTTAAGCTGCAAATAATTGTATATGTTGTTAGATTAACTCTACCTCTATGTGGCTAACATTTGTATTCGCTTCGCTTAGCAAACGGCTAATGTGGCCAACAGATAATAATACATTTACGTATGTTAATGCTTATGAAAAAAAGTTTAATACTTCAGTGATGTTGTAACAGGAGCTTTTCCCAATCCTTCGTCTCAACCTTTAGTAGAAGATGAGATCTGTCTGCTGTGGGTAATGAGCTGACACAGACTGGAAGATCAGGCTGAATTGTGGTCAGAAAATGTGGGAGATAAGGCAGGTGATGACGTTCATATATTATCAGAACACCTAACAATTATTTGAGCCCTCCTTATTGAGTTTCTTGCAAACCCTTCTTGACCGGGATGTCGCTAAATCTTGGTCGTTGGTCCTTCCAAAGCTTAGACGAGTTTGATGTGCCACCTCGCTTCGTCAACACCACTTTGTAGCATTGTATGCGTACAGCCCTGTCCTTAGCCTTTCCTTGGTCGTCTGCCTCATATGCAAAATACTTCCAAGCAGCACCTCTGCTGTTTTTCTTTTCAACCACAACTAGTCGTGGAGGCTGTGAAGCACTTGCCATCTTGACAAGGCTTTCGTTCCTGTCGGGAATCATACATGTTTTGCTGGCTACAACCCGCCTGCCCGCCGTCTGCCGTGGTCACTGGTCACAGTATCACACCGGTCTGCAGCGCACAGGCTGGGTGTGTCCCTCACTGTGGATATTGATGTATTCAGTACTGTATGCAGTCAGTTTCTTATCTGTTTCTAATGTTTAGTATGGAATCGAAGTATCAGTATTTTTTGACATCCCTAGTTTGCAGTGATGAGGACTTTGCAAGATGTGTGTTTCTGACAAGTACATTACTGAGTTTGTCCTCACCATCAGCACTGCTGTTCAATTTGACAACTTTAAACATGAATGGGCCCAGACTTCTGAAGGTAAACATGCAAACCTTGTTATGGGCTGTATTTATTTTGCTTCTTCTCTGACCACTTTTGATTGCAGCATGGCAAAGTAAGATCTAACATCTATGTTAACTTTCAACTGGATAAAACTGCCAATACAAAAAAGGATGATTGACGTAAATAGAAAAAAAACTGAATGATATCTGCTTCCAGTGTCTCTGACTGCTTGTGGTTGCATCGACTTTAAAGAGAAAACATTTCACAGAGAAAGAAGTGATTAAGGCTGTTCTTTTCCCTTGTTTTCAAAGTGTCATTGATATTTTCTAAAGCCATGCACACTGCGTTAATGGCGCCTTAATGGAGTAACTGAGACTTCTGTTGTGTTGTTTACATCAAAGAGCTCTAACCACACAAAAACCACCTGATAACACCTCTGCATGGACACACAATCCTAACATCACTGGGCAAATAGATAAATAAATAAATGAGCTAATAAGAGCAGGTAGATGGAAGTAAATGAAGCCATTTCCCAGATAATTGCTCTACATAAATCAGACTCTATATCTTATTACCATCTGAATAGCTGCTCAAGACACGTCTCACTTCAAATCATTCTTCTCTGTGCTGTGGTGTCGTGACAGGCGCCTCAAATTGATATCTTTTGTCTGCTTGTGGTTTTGCCCCTCTAAACACTTTGAGCAGCATCAACCTGTTTCTGCCGCTGACTAATTGGCTGCTTTACAAAGAAGCCCGTGTCTCTACGTTTATACTTAGCTGTGTTGTCTCGCCTTCTTGTCCTACAGAGAGCAGTGTCCTGCAGAGTCCTGTTTTCACCAAGCAGCCTGGAAGCATTGTATATCCCGTGGAGACTCTGGAGAGGAACAGGGAGGTGGTGTTCAGCTGTGAAGCCCAGGGAAGCCCACCTCCAATCTACCGGTGAGTGTGATCCATCTTGTGTTTAACAATCCTTCTGCATGTTAACACCTTCACAATACCAGTGATCTGTTGGGAAACCTTAAATGTCTATAAGTCCTCTAATATAACACATTGATTGATCACATCACAAGTGGCACAGAGTCATTCACACGCATTAAATGAATATTTAAACAGGTACTCAGATGCACTGCGAAAATCTCGAAAATACGAGGTAGGTACTCATCATGCAGCGAGGAACCAGTCAGTGTTACATTTTTATTTTTCATTTTATTTATTCTTACAACTGATACATTTAAGTGCCATGAAGCCAGTTGCACGATCAAAAATCACAAATACATAATGTACGATTTGACCTTTTTTGATGTTCGTATTAGTAGTGGGTTTCTGACATGATCAGAATAGCAAACAATGGATCCCAAGTCTCATGTGACCTCTTTCCAGCCGGTCATGCAGAGTGTAGGCTCTGATGATGAACGAGATTGGCGAGTTAGGGTTGAATTAGCTTTTTTGTTTGAAGCAACTTGCAGGCGCAGCTTGGACTTTCTCAGGTAGAGGATGCCGTGTTGAGTAGTTTGTGATGCGCCACTAATTCCTGTTACAAGTTTATTAGCTTGGCCCATGACCTTCACTGCTTTCATTCAGAATAAGAGCAGTCGTACTGTCTCGGACTGCTATTGCAAAATTGGCGCATTGATGGACTTATTGACACATCTTCATCATAGCTAGATCAGCTTTAAGGAAATACTCAACAAGGCATGTCAATAATTTGTTTTAAATATGTGTTTTTAAAATTACACATCATAACTCGTGCAATAGTTTCATTCTAAAACACGATAGTTTTAGGCCTCTGGTAGGTGCCAGAAAATACTATGTAATTCTCGTTCTTTTGGGTCCTATATCAAGGTTTTGGACGTGGTAAAAGAATCCCATATACTCTTTTAAGATAAGATAAAATAATCCTTTGACAATTTTAGGGTATTGAACAGCATGTCTGCAAAGAAATGTCTTATTTGTTTGATTTATTGCGTAAAAGCACAGAGTTGAGTACCCTACCTTCCTTGTTAGATAGTTTGACATTTTCCATCTAGCAGCGCTGCGTAGAGCTCCACTCTTGTTCAAAAACTTTTTAGAATGAGCCACACTATTGCACTGGGTGTCATTTCCCCTCACTGTGATTCACACTATAGTTTATTCTAAACTCAATCCTTTATAATTGGTCCTTTGGGGTTGCATTAGTAAGGTATGTTATGGGACAAGACACAGACAGGACAGGGAAAAAGAATGTATTGAAGGACAAACACACACATTGTTTTGGTTTTTTTCTTGTGATTTGTTGGCAGTGATTAAACGTAGGCTTGGACTATCTCCAGTGATAGATTTACTATAAGTGTATTCTAGCTAAGAGTAAATGTTTACATGTTCATGGAAAAATATTTATAATTTCAAGAAAGAGAGAAAGAAAAATCAAATACAGAGCTGTGTATCCTCATATCTTGGCTCACACTCATAGATTACACTATAGGAGTTAATAGAAGATGGTAGTGATAAAAAAAGGATAAAGTAAGTTAAAACAGTACTGAAAAGATATATATATATATATATATATATATATATATATATATATATATATATAGAATATAAGCATCAAAAGAATTGTTAACACATTTTCACCAAATTAAGTATCAAAAGTAATCATTGTGGTTGTGTGTACATGCAGTGACAACAGAAACTGTCGTGTACACATTCAATGCCGGTGCTTCCTGTCTTTTTGTGATGCGGGTTTGCTTAAATGTGGACGAGTGTGAGCATTAACAAAACCATGGGGATCAGGTTGAGCACACATCTTATCCATTTACCCTATTGCAATATCACACTCCCTCTTTACATCACCCACAGCGTAAGTGGAGCAATAGCACCTAAGCTCAAAACACATCCATCACACATGGAAATATGGAAATAAAAGTGGCAAAACCCATAAGGAATTCCCTTTTTTGTCTGTTTGATTTACATCAGTACATTTTCTGACAGTATTGGGCACAGTTACGTGAATGTATTTTGTTTGTTTTTTTTCCCATTAAAAAGAACACACAAGAGCATACGATTCAACAACAAAATGCTTCTCCTTATCTTAAATTAAGGTTCATAAAGCTGGTACTTCTTTTAAACAGTTGTATCTGTTTAACATGAATATAGAAATGAAAACCAGAATGGGTGCAAGGGTTGTCAGGAAGGTTCACAGTCTCAGCAAAAGTCAAATCAGTGTAATTCCAGATCGTATAGTAAGAATACAAAGTAATTAGAGAGTTACGGATTTGCAGCTTTGTCGTGTGATTCAAACTGAAACGATGAGCTGTACAACAGAGATCGCACATTGTTCTTTTGATCTCAGACAGTTTAATCCGTACACGCCGCGTGACACTTTTGTTCTAAAACTAGAAACCAGAAAGTTTCTAATCTGACAAAGCCTGAAGCTGCCCCACTGACACTGAATTCGTTTTGTCTCGCACTCAAAAAGTGTTTAGAGCTTGTACTTTCAAATGTGCTTTACTGCATTGTAGTCGTCACAGTAATGAAGCAGTGAAAGCGTCCACATCCGGTAATAGAGTGCTGAGTATTGTCCTTGTGTCCCCAGACTCGGTCTTCCATTCATCTCGAAACTGCTCCAGGATTTGTGTCTTGATGCAGCAACGAGAGAGTCTTGGCTCTGTTGTTTCTAGCTTTAGAAAAGTCTTGTTCATCCTCGCAAATCAAGCCTGAGCTGATCAGGATCATAGGAATGTATTACATATATTCTATTTTGTGCTGGATTTTCCCTTCAACCCCCTGCTGGAAACATGTCTGGCGTGTCTGAGGCCCAGGAATGCATGTTAAGCCTCGCACCCAGCTCTAACATCTTTTTCCCTGCTGCAGAGTTCAAAGAGCAGCTGTTTTTTGCCCCCTTTATTTCCCTCCTCGCATGGACCATTAGTCTGTTGTAGGGGTGTTGTGTTGGTGTTGTGTTGCAGCATCTCTGGCAAGTAAAAGTTCAGATCAATCATGTTTGCTCACAGAAATTGCTGGGCTGAGATTTGGAAGGATTGGTACATTTAATACTTGGGATTGAGCCAGCTTAGAGGATGACCTAATCAGCCGTTTCCTGTCAAGGTCGCTGTGCGGTCCTGTCAGAGCAGCCGCCGTCGCCTCCTAAAGATGTGTTGCAACAAACAGACAACAGCTAAATCGTGTTCAAAGTTCATTAATTGCACATTCCGCTGCAGTGAAGTCGACAGTTTGAGCTGCAGTGTTTACATTAAATGCCACAAGCCAAGATATGTGCTCCGAATCGTTTGCACTAAACCTGAATCAAGGTACACAGAGGATGTTTTCTTTCTTCAAAGAGGAGAATATAGGGAGGCAGTGACATAAAATTCTATTCCAGGCACCGAATTGTTCTTTGATGAATATTGACTGATGAATAAAATAAAATATGTACATGCAGTTTATAAAGAAATATTCACCAGTATCTATCATTTAGTCTTTACCCACAAAACCAGTAGGTAGTCTTATACCACACACACCAGTACACTTCCCATAATGTCTTGTGAAAGTCAAATAATAAGATTGATGTCACACTCATCAGATGTGTCTCTATTTCATGCCTATATACAGTTTACTCACTATTCAAAATGAAAGGAAACGAATAACAAAAATATAAAAAAAATACATTATAACAATCACAAGATGCCTTAACAAAATGATGACTTAAAAACTGGATGGGTAGTTAAACCTGATCATAAATCTAAATCAAATCTAAATCTTCTTTTTTTTGTTTCTATCTTTGGGTCCTAGCATCTGGAAACCACTTAACACACCACCCATCGAAACACCGTTGTAGACCGAGGAAACCCCCAAGGGCACTCCCCGATGGCAGTTAGCGTGTGTTTTGTCAGTTTTCTGTCGAATAAATGACATTTTTTATCCGAGTGTAGGGAGATGGAGAGAGAATCTCTGTAACCATAAATGATTTTGCACAGCAGTGGTAAATCAATGAGTGGCAGCCACACAGCAGATCCATACCACACAGTAGCCAGCTAACCATTACTGCAGCTTTTTCTCCGTCTTTTTACATCGTACAACAGTGGGCAACCGGTGTAACCAACTGTAACAAAGCGAGAGCAGACAGGAACAGAGACATGATAACCTGATATCAATTTTTTTTTTAATATCACGTTTCTTGTCAATACCAGTTATTAGTGCAACCCCTACCCCCAACATACAGAACTCAAAAGATATCCCTCACCCTATCGTAAGTAAGTTTACCAACACAACCCTGTATGTTCTTTCCTAAAAACTAACCAAACCACAACCATTTGACAATGTTAATAACGGCCCAAAAGTCATAATATGTCAGAATATGTGAACTTTTTTCAGCTCACTTTACTTTGACAGACTAACTGGACGTTGTATATTACGTATTGCTACGAATTTGACCACAGAGGCTTTATTTTGACAGTTTGAGCTGGACGTTGCATGTAATGTATTAGTGCTAACTAGCTTATCACGTGCAAACGTGATGCGAGAGGGGTAGGTAGAGTGTCATGGTTTACAATATAATATATATGTAGGACTTATTATACAATAAAATACTACATACAGTCAAATAACTACATAAATTAACAATCTGATCAACTGAGCATCTTGCCCATCTTTTACTTATTGTGGCAATGTGTTAATTGGTATGGTAAGGGGCCCAGAGTTGATATTTTTTTCTCTGCCGCACCCTACCCATGGTTGACAAGTGATTTCTTCTACCCTCCAAGAGTAGGGGCAGCTGTAGGGAACACCTTCGATTTCTTTCTTTTGCATATATATTTTAGATTTTAGAATGCATTACATATACATATACATATTACATATTCTAATATTGGATTGAGAATTGTGAGGCGTTTACAAAGTAAAACTTCTAACATTTTTTTTTTAGCACAATACAGAGCTAGGATTAAGAAAAAAGGAACAGACCGCCCAAAATTCAGAGCCTCATGAGCCAGATGGCGTGGTATTATGCCACTGTGTACACGGCCTGTCTCTACATGATTACATAAAGCATGTGCCTTACAAATGGAGCTGCTGTTGTGGCCTGCTTGCCAACATAAATCATTGTAAATAGAATTATTAAATAATCTAGTTTATATGTGTTTGATGTAATCTGTTGCGCTATACTTCCCACGGAGGAGGACACACAGTGACACAATCATGTTATTTGAAGTTCCCCTCATGCTGCTTTCTGTCATCGTTCCTGAACTAGTCTCCATTTAATCTTGGTTAGAATGTGCTTCAGTTTCCTAGAAATTAGAGTATCTGTCACTTTGCGGCTTTAAAGTTGTTATCTAATTGGCTTAAAGTGACAAGAGCTGTCATAGGGCATTCAATTTGTCACAAAAGAGCACTGGAAGCTTTGGGTGAGCAATTATCTTTAACTACCACTATGTTTAATTACCACACACATACTTTTAGGGTCCTTTCAGGGATTCACAATATCGTCCTCCAACTGGGTAAATTCTTTATGTGTTTCAACATGATGACTCACTCGGATACATCAGAACATTTTATAGCCTCAATTCGCAAATCTAGTCGAATATTTGAGAGCAACATGAGTAGAGCATCAAATCCACAACTGACTTCTGCAACATTTGGTTTTCAAGCTGTCACCCTATTAAACCTTTCAGTACGGATACAATGCAGAGCCCCTCCGAGCAATTATAACTGTGGAAAGGGCTGCTTTCATATTTGACGGGGTCCCTTTTCAGAAACAGAGGGAGCCACTATCAGAGCCCGATACGAAGGTTTATGCTGTCAGTCCACTCCTTCTCCTTTCCATTTCATGTTCTTGCTCCAGTCGAAGGTGTTACCTGTCTGTGAAATATTTCTGTTGATTTTTGTTTTGTTCCACTTCAGCTGCAAATGAATTGCTGCTGTGGTCCTGTGTGACTGCAGCCACCACCCCCCACCCCACCCAGGCTCTTCTCTATTGTGTGTAATAATAAGGCTCTGGAGAGCATACACTTACTTATAACTGAACCGGAGAGGAGCCATGAAAGACTATTGTGCTACATATTTTGTCTATTAAAAGAAAAAAAGTCTATGGAGGCACTTTGTGAGTGCTGCAATGCCCGGCCCACAAATAGCCTGCTGTTTGTGAGACACTTCAGTGTCGGGTAGGCGGGTAAGCAACACAGTCTGACATTGTTTTTCATGTAATCATCTCCTACATGTGTATTATGTGGTGATCCTGTACTGACTCCAGTGGCCACAGCAACGAATATAGTTGATTTTCTGCAACAAAACAAGCAAATGAGTCTATTCTGTAGGGTATATTATACTATAAAAGATGCAATAAAGCAAGAAAATAGCACGGAGACAACGCAAGAGCACTGTCAGTGTTTTCTGAGAAAGGGTCTTATGCCTCAAAGGCACAAAATTGGCACAACAAGGAGAGTTAAGATAGGAGTGCACAAAAACAGCTTTGCACAACTTCTGTCTACTGTACGAAAGGGCTTTAGCAAACCCCCCTTCCTTCACATCAAAGCTGCTTTCTTTTCCAAATGAAACAATGCTCTGTTTTCCCAGCTGAACCTGAAATTATTCAGAGAAAATTAAAAAATCAAAGCAGAGGGAAATATAGAACTTCTCCTCAAAGAAATAATCAACCGCTAAATCACCTTGGGCCCTAATCAAATCTGCATTGTCCATTTTCCAATAGGGTATAAAATGCTCCTTTTATGCTTGTTTATCCACGCACAAGCTCTTGTTGCTCTGATGGTTATACATCATTGATAACAAATAAAAGCGTCTGAGCTCTTTTTGTGCCCCGGCTGAAGTAAGTTATGGCTTGAAACCATTTTTCTGAAATGACTGATTTTCCCTCCCACCTGGGTTCCTTCTAATAAGGAGCTTCTGTGTGCAGCGATTGGAGAAGCTGTTGCCATTTTAAGCGAATTATACCCTTCGTTGATCACCCCTAACACCAATGATTATCATGTGGACTAGTCTAGAATACACAAGCGTGAAGACAAGGTTGCAGGCATTTGTTTTAATTGTCGCACCATAATGATTAAGTAGCATTTTCATGCAGTTTGACTGGGGTCTGGCAAGATGGATGGGCTGCAATGCTATCTATTCTCAGGAAGTCAAGTCCTTGGCAGCACAGTGGTTCACTGCTGCTTAGATTAACACTAAACTGGAGGGCATGACTTCTGGGCTTTATCCACCTTTTATTTCTTTCTGTTTCTATACAATCAGATGTGCAGACTACGCAGTCTGGAATGTTTCCATCTCCCCAGTCGGCACTTAACAATATTTAATTTGTTAATGTAAATGTTAATTCTCCTCATTTATTTTGTAGGTGGAAATTGAATGGCACAGAAATCAGTCCCAAATCTGGATCTCACTACAGCCTTTCTGGAGGCAATCTGAGAATCAGCCATCTGAACAAAGACCAAGATGCTGGAACGTATCAGTGCCTGGCGTCCAACTCTTTTGGGACCATCGTCAGCCGAGAGGCCAGTCTAACCTTTGCATGTAAGTCTTGATTTTTTGTCTGTCTCTTTCTCTGGGCAAACTTTATTGGCATTGAGTTCTGATAAAGATATGGAACTGAAAAGAGACACTTATCTCTGGGGGACTGTTAACTCCCTGTGGGTGCTGTCTAGAGATAACTCGAAGCCATCACAGCAAATCAAACAATCCTACGAAATAGTCCATTTGAAATGAAACTTAAAGCAAGGCTTGTTTCATGGTAAATAATAGAACTGCTATGAGTGCTAACACTGGCTGTTAAAGAGCCAGTGTTAAATATAGTGTATTTTATTTCAATCGCACCACTCCCGCATCATCGTCAGCTGCACAGGCAGCAGTTCTCACAGAAATGGCTCTAAAAGCCCACCGTAGACTCCTGCACAACACCAAATGCCAGATGTTCTCTGCACTGAAAACAAAGCTAAAATAGAGTTAATGCTGTACTTAAACTCAGCTGGCCAGAAACAAGAATACAAACGAATCCTTATGTTGCTCTGTGTCTGCAAGATTAATAAAATGTTCACCCTGTCAACTTTATATGATAGTGATATGCCAGTGCTGCATTGGCAATAGGCCAGCTACAAGCAGAAGTACAGAAGTATCCGCAGAAAAATGTACTTAAACATGTAAAGTAGAACATATTCATTGAGCAGCCCATATTAATGTGCTACATTATGACATTAGCTTTGTAGTTGTGGCTGTTCTGAATGAAGGCAACATTAATTTCTGTCTGTCAGTCATTTATAACAGTGCAGCTTTAATAATGATTAATAAATACATCATACCTATTACTGTGAACTAAATGTAGTAGAGTTAAAATCAGAATCTCTCTCTGAACTGCAGAGCTGTGAAGGCATAAAATAACATAAAATGGACAAATTCAAGTAAAGAACAAGTATCTCAAAATTGTATCTTCCACCAAATTTCAGTTTGTATTGGTTAGTTTTAGTTGTACACTAGTTGAGCATGCTGCCTAGTTAAACCATGATGTATGGAAACACAATGTACATTATTTTGGAACCACTGCAAAAAAACAAAGTAGCACCAAACTAAAGAAAAACAACATTCTAGATGCACAGTCAGCACTATAGTTTTGCAGATTAATGTTTCTTTAATGATCAATTTTCACTGATTTCCGACCATCATAATGATAGATCGCTTGACAGATGTTGATGAGGCCAACTGACAGCCTCTGGACTTCATATTCCTAAAGCAGCAGGAAGTCAATAATTGCCTACTGTAAGGGCCAGTTATCGGTCGGGCATAAATGATGACATTAACAGCAAGTGACTGATTGCTTGCTCAGATTAGATTCTGAGGTTTAGCGTTTGGGGACAAGGCCACCAATATGTCTCGGGCCCATTTGTTTGGTCCCCCGGACCAGTGAGAAGTCAATCTGCAATCTGATTCTGCTAGTGGATTCCCACCATGATAGGATGACAGTTCCATCAATTGTTGGGCTCTGACCTTACCAGCCTTCAGTTGTTGTCACGGAGTCAGAGTGTGCATGTTTGACCGAGTGTCATCTGTCTTCTTTATTACTCTTGGTATAGCTTAATTAACTCCACAGCATGACTGAACGGTGAAGGTTCAAGTGAATAATTTAAAGGTCAACTGGTATTACTGGAGAGTGTCATGTAATTCTTTATAAAAAATTTAAGGCGACTAAAGTACAGGAATGTTTCTCCTGCAGGGAGGCAGGCATAGATATTCTGCCCCAGAAACACGCCTAACAGTCAAATACACACCTCACGTACTCTAGGTGCAAGTGGTGTTTCAGCACCTATTCCATTTCCCTCCAGCAAAGACCATGACCTTTCATTGGTAATTAGTTTTATGCATAATTTGACTGTAATTTTGACACCAGACAGACTTTGAGCCTACTCACACCTCTAATAAGCCTGGTGGTAATTATAGCTGTCAGAGCAAAAATGGGAGTAATCATTTTGAACTATAAAAATGCACATCTGCTACACTTGAAAGGGCAAAAGTCACTATATTTAAAGATCATCAAATCTTTGATCTAATTTTGCACTGGCTTCAGTGTGTCTTACTTCCTGTAATTGTGTTGAAAAATGTGTTTCCTGTTGAAATGGGATTACACATAATGCATTGAGGGATCAGCTGTGAGTGTGTATCAATACGATAAGGTAGAGCATTGAAGAAACTTGTATTTGATCAAAGCATGAAGGGGTGGGACTGTGAAATGTGTGATACTATTGATTAAGTGTTGATTCATTTTGAGTCAGTCCCGCTTAAATGTCCCTCTGGTTTAAATATCCATTAGAGCACCAAATTTTTATAATCCACGTCCGAGCATTGTCCCAAAGAACAAATGACTCCTGATCTTCAGTCTTCATTAGGAACCAGTGGAGGGTGGAAAGTTTTTAGTGACAAACTAACACATTTCTGGTTTGTATTTTCAAGGAATATGTTGACAGTCAGAAAAAATGAGGTATCATTCGTTGGAAAGAAAACAGTATTCATACTGCCTTGTCACATCGGGGACAAGACAATAAGAATAAACAACACAAAATGCGATAAACTCAGCACTGACAGCACTGGCCAGTTCACTGACAGGTAAAGAAAGGCTGCATTCACTGGCTCATCTCAGCTGCCTGTCGCAGGGCCAAGTCAGGTCCCATGAGATGAACAAACACACTAACCGATCGAGAAAGCAGCATTGTGCAAATTATTGTTCTTATCAAAGAGTCTGGTGGATTTGAAGAAAGCACAGACAGATTTGATAGCTTAGAAGAGGTAGAAGAAGAAGAAGTCTGTCTGCAAGGAGGTTACCCATCTCAAGCCACATTTGTCATTGTCTTAACAATGTAGTGTCTTTTTTTCACATAATACAGGTCCGTCACTGTCATGAGGTGTGATGTGATGTCCGATTAGAACAGCATCGGTCAATAACTTGATTGAAGGTGCAAGAAAAGCTCAGAAAAATGTACTTTGTTCCAAAAAATTATGCCGCTTTTATCGCCATGTCATTTCTTTCCCTTCTGCTTGAAAGTACTGTTGAGAAAAACAACAATTCAAAACAATTATGATAAGCGAAATGAGCGAAAATAGAAACAATATTCTTAATGATGCTGTTAACCACAGAAGTTTAGACTACTTTAGCCTACTTGGATCATTTTAAGAGCTTAAAGTACAGACTAATAGTACATTTAAACAGTTTCCTGCTTGCTTTAACAACAGTTTTATAGAGAAATGACAGAACCCCAATTTTGTCATTATTGTGAATGGTCCCAGTGGTACGTTGAATCACTCTTTAATAATAGAGGCAGGCAGGCAACAATCTTTATTTTTTTTATGTGATACGCCTTTCTCCTGTCACCCTCTATGATCAGCGTCCTGACCACAAAGCAAATTTTTTCATCTGGAATGGCCAAGACAAGCAAGACCTGAGTAGATTTGTAGCCTGACCCAGGAATAAATGTGATGCTGCAAACTGTATGCCATCAGCTTTCTGTGTGTTTCTGAACAAAGCCGTGTGATTCAAAGTCAGTGTGGTCATATGTGTTATAAATGATAGACATTGTTGGAGATATGCTATTAGATAGCTATTATTTACCAATATACTGTATTGCAGCTAATATGAGAACTCTGGTCAAATTGTAAACATTACGTTTAACCAGAAGTAACATATCTTTCTTCTACACTCTTTCTTCTGTGTCACTGCACAGTGATGGGCAGTGACTCTGCCAGCTATTCTTTTCCTCCAGTAAGAGTCAGGCTCATCTTGACAGTTCCTTTTCTAGAGCTTCATGAGAACAATTCACTCTTTAGCACTGACGAGGAGCACATTTCAGTATGCAGCTCTGTTCTTGAGGGTAAGGACCAACACAGGGTCAAATGCGGTCAGGATTGTGGGAGATTTCGTACAACTGGTACAGTATAGTTATATTGATTGATATAGTTCCTCATTAAATAATGAAATATATAGTATAGTTCATACAAGATTTAGCATCATTCAGATTAAATCCATTTGGGATATGAAAAACAAAAGCTTTGTCTTGCTGGCTATGAATAAAGCTCAACTGATCAATATTTTAATACGAACAAAAATAAGTGTGTGTAATGTTGAAGGTCTTGGTGGTAGTTAAAACCTACAGAGAGTTGTCAGCTCTGTGGGTGAGGGGGCAGAAACCCAACTCTACAGAAATCCTAATAAAGCTCCTTCCACTGCTAAATGTGTAAACAGATAACTTTGTTCTTCAGCTGTCACAGTGGAAAAAGACCAAACATCTTTTTAAGGTTTCAAATAATGTGATTTTTTTTTTCATTAAGTTAAAACGTAACCAAATGATCCTCCAGTATTTATCTAAAGATGACCATGATCAGAGTAAATTCTAAACTACTCACAATGTAGTGTGAAATACACTATTTTGTGACTGCATTATAAATATGTACAGAGTGTTTCTTACATTATTAGTCAATCGATCACATCATGTATAAATTGAGGCTTCCAGATCTGTAATTTTTTTTACGTGAAAGGAATGCGCTCTAACATTTACAGTCTGAGAAGTTTTAGCAAATGTACCTACATAATTATTGAATGCATTCATAATTTAATTGGAATCTGCCAAGCTTGGATGTTATTTGCTGCATTAATAATTCATTATCTGTATGGAAAGGCTGCATGAGGATATTGTGATCCCTCAGAATTGTGAATATTTCTTCAAGCAAAATCTACTAAGTGCTTGAAGTTAAAAAGTGTTTGAACATGTACTTCACACATTGCTGAGGGTAAGTGATTTCAAACTGAAATAAACTTCTCGTTAATCACAAGAAATTATATTTAATTTAAAACTGGGTCTTAAAATGGATAATGAAATTCTGATAGTGAGTCATTGGGAGCAGAACTTCCTGGTTTCAGGAGAGCTCAGTGAACATGCTCTGACTTCTAATTCAGTCATTTAGCCCTGATTATGATGGATTTCTGCCTAATGTTTAATTAAATAAGCATCAGTGGTGTCTTAATCTTGTTCCTTGAGGGTAATCTTTCTAAAATGCATTATCAGTTTTGACGTCACAATGCATCATGTCAGCATGATAATGGTACCATTTCAGTGTAGACATGCATGTAGGTCTTTCTTTTTACAGCTACATTGTAATCCCAAAAGATTCCGCTTGTTGTTTTCTTTTTAATATAATAATACCCACCACTTCATTAACTTTTATACTGCCAAAAACAACTGAAACCCCTCAGTCTGAGTTTCTGTTTTGCTCTGCTTCCTGAACATGTTACATATTCTGGAGACAAGAGTAAACACACTGTACAGTGAGACACTGCTCTTCTGCAAAATGATATTCCTTGGTTAACACTTGTTAGTCTACATGCTCCGCGACGCCTTCAAGGTTATCCTTTGAAATTGGCGGTACTCCAAATCCTTCAGCATCCCCCTCCGTGTCACAAACTTTTGATGGATGATGCTACTCCTCGCAAGGGTTGTGGCTGTCTACCCCCCGAGGCAAGGATAACTGATGGGCAGTGGGCGCTCCCACTCAATACTCACTGCCCTTGATTAGTATGTCTATTGATTCTATATCAGTGATTATGTAAAAGATGTACAGCCATAATTCAAACTGATGAACAGGCTGTATATTCATTATCGGAATTACAGCGTGGGCTTCTCACATGGGTGGCACAGAGCGGGCCTTGCTTTGAATGCAGTCACAAGCTTATTCAGTGCTGAAATTTCCTCAAGCCTTTTTATGACCACAGAGTCAAGAAGGTTCAGCTCCATAGGTCACGAGGAGGTCCGGAACATTCTTGGTAATGGAGCTCGCCTTGTTTTGCGTGGGAGTGTACATGTATATTCAGTCACTTATAAAGTCTCATCAATGTCAGACAAGCTCATATTTTGCTAAGCATATAGGGGTGAGACTTCCTGATGTCATCAGACTAGGCTTTAAAGCCTTGGGGGGGAACATGAATACCTCATTTAAATGCAAATAAATCCTCTCGACTCCTCTCAGCTGTTGTGATAATGTGGAGTGAGTATATTGACTTAGTTAATGAGGTGTAAATAGCTAATGGGTGTACGCTGGCTTTTACTTTTTTATCTGCAGTACACTACCAAGATATCACTCTTAAGGACCTGCTTTATGGTTGCATAACTAAGGATTTACTGTTAATCTACATAACCGGTTAACATTGGAGATGCACAAATAGTTGGAACTTTGCTGACTGAGATTTTGTGAATAGGGCTCAGAAGTTTTTTTTCTATTCTCATTCTATGTCCAAAAGACAACCTATACACTTTTTTAAACTTTACTACTGACAGAAAGTACTGCAGCCGCTGAAAAGCAAAAAGTCCCTGCAAAATATGTTGTTGGTCCATGAACATCAGATGTCACATAGACAGTGTTTCTGATGTGGTAGCCATACAGACAGGATCACTGTCACCTAAGTAATGTCTTATTTTCTTCTGGTGTGATAAAGTTTCCTATGAGCCACAGCAGTCAGGGCAAACACACTGATCTGTTGGGCCTCTATCACGGTCCTTTGCTGCTCCTTTTGGTGTCTTTTTGCTGCATGAGTGTCTCCAGGCTTGTCTTACAACCACTATAAAAACACAAGGACAACCCATTAACACGAGGGAAAGAAAATGAGCACTGACGGACAGAGAGAAAATTCTCAATTTTAAAAGAGCACGTCCATTCGCCTGTATGGCAGTTTTTCTATTTATTTGTCTAATTTAGCTTGTGTGTTTTTCATTCAACATATAGTAATTATGATATGCGTAAGGTTAAAATTGGCCTTAAATATGATCAATAATTGTCCATATCGGCTAATGTTAAACTTCACTATCATGACAGACTTTTTAGCCATATGGGCCTGGCCTATTTCATGTATTGTGTTGCCTTGATAAGGTCTTTGATAAACCAAGTCTACCTAGCAGTGACATCTCAGACCCACTGCTAAGTTTAGGTCAACTCAGCTGTCTATTACTTCTGTGACCCAACAACAACAACATACACTGATGATTTTGCTTTCCAACATGTATGCATGTGAAACAGAGATCCATCATCTTGCTTTCCGGACAATAACTGCTGCAGACTCTTTGCATCAGTGTGACAATCCACAGACAGCTGTTCTCGGTGTTGTCCTCCTCTGCCTGTGCTGGTAGCAGCAGGGATTCTACTCTGATGCACTTCCGTGACTCTGGACAGTGTTCTGTGTCGCGCTGTGGATGACACAAAACACACTTTGAAAGCTAACATGAGTGGCCTGTGCGTTCGGACTGAGATGCATCCGTAGAAATCTGAATTTTTATTTTGAACCAACTTCAAATGTAGTTTGGTTTAGATTTGGTGTTTTTTTGCTGTCATGACTTCCTAAAGTCAATCTGGATAAAATTTGGATATGCCAAAAAAATTCTTATTCTAAGCAAACATTGAGATTTGTTCCATAGACAGAAAACATAATTATCTACCCCATGAAAAATTACTAAGTTTATAGATGTGATAACACTATGGTTAAGGTAGAGTTAGATTTAGGGAAAGACCATTGTTTGGATTCAGATAAGTACTGGATATAATGATAAAAACACAGTTAAGGTGAGGAATGATTGTGGTCATCAGGGTAGGAAAAAGCTATATAGACTAGCAACATGAAAGAGATGGCTTTTTGCATGGTCGGGAGTTCTAAATGTCATAATAATAAATAATAATAATAATAATAATAATAATAATAATAATAATAATTATTATTATTATTATTATTATTATTATTATTATTATTATGAGGGCAGTCATTTTACTTTATATAGCTCAAGTTCAACAAAATGCACTCAAACATCGATGGTCAGCTGCTTACCACTTTTATTGAAATCACTTCTGTGTGTGAATTGTTTGTCATATTTTTAGGTTCTGCAAAACTCAGCATTTCTTGAATTTACAGTAGTTTGATGTTTGCCGCATTAACTGATTTAAAATATTTTCTAATCTGAAATGACTCCTTCTAGAATAAGAAAAAGGACAGCAGCAATTACTCTCAGTTGCCAAGTTGTTATGTACACCTAGCTAAAACTAATGGAGTCAATATAGTAGACCTGCAACAACCCTTCTTTTCATAAAGGTTATAATATTCCATTTCTGTTGAGAGTGTTTAAGAGACATATTGATTTAACTTTACAGTCATTTTGGAGGCCACAGATAATGCTGCTGTTGAACTGCATTGCTTTACGACTAACAGGTGTTTCTAATAGTCTACTCCATATATTCCAGTGAGGGTAACCCAAATCTGAGATACAGTGCAGGAGTACCATAAACATAAAAGTGAATGTGCACCTCTCTAAAAGAGTAATAACATTTTTGTTGATGACCTTCGTATATTCAGGTGTGATTATATTCTCTACCAAACTGTACAAAGATGGCTCTGACACACACACACGGGCGCACACATCATCCACTTGAAGACAAAGAGCATCCTCAAGGAGTCGCAGGTTGTAATGAATCTCACGGTCACGCTTGGACGGGCTCGTTGAAGTATGATAAGTTGTGTTGGCATTTGGAAAGCTCATATGTCTGGGATGTGATCATCAGCCTAATCTGGATCATTGTTTGTAATGCCAGCCCAGGTTTGAGCTAATTTATGCTAATGGATCAAGATGGGACATCACATTTACTTGTTCTGAAGCGATTAATCATTGTTAGCCGCTTTCCCTTTCGAAATTACACAGGAGCTTTTCTGTGAGCTCGGTGTGGAAAAAAGTACAATTCAATGATTTCTGAATGAAAAATTGAGGAGAGTTACGTTCACTGTGACAAATATAATGGGTGTGTTATTTGAAATGAAGATGCAGGCAAACTGTGCGCTTTCATGCCTTCTTTTGAACTCCAAGTGAACATGTGCACAGCTGCGTGCGCTCTGAAAAGCATGTCTTTGCTCAACCGCCATCACCACTCAATGTATCTGAAGACAAGGGCTGCATCATGTTGTGAATATTTTTTTTTTGGCCGTCCTTTTCATAACAATGCTTCTTTTGCTCTTTTTCTGCCATTGGGAGTAGATGGAGGGGGAGGTGTTGGGGGCGTTGGATTTTACTGCTATTGCAGCATGCTTTCAGCACGGGCGAGGCCACGTGTGTGGATGTGGCCAGGGACTATCAGTGGCTTTAGAGATGTAGACATCGCCACTTCACAAATCACAACAGCTTTGATCTCAGCCAAAATAATGCCAAAAAGACCTTTTTTTTTTTTTTTTTGGGAATAAATTCAGTACCTCAGATGTCTCTTGCTCTTGTCCACTTTGTTCTATAGGCTCATATTTTGGGGAGGCTTGGGTGCTTTTATCTAACCTTCTATCGCGCCTTCAGATGAAAGTAAGTGGTGGGGCTACTCATGAAAAGCTTCAGTCACCATTTTGGAGTGGCCAGATTGTTCTGACAAGACTCAAAAAGGAGTACTTTGTCCATCGATTCAAGCTATATTTGCTTTTGAAGCAACTTCCTATTTGTGGCTTTTTTTGTTGCTCATCCAAGAGTTGAAAAATAACTAATGCACAGCCAAAATGATTCATATGACTGAAGGCGCAGAGGTGAAGGAAAACCAGAGCAGATATTTCCGCTCTACAAGCACTCATCACTGATCTCTGACGAGCAACGCCAACCAGAGATGAAGCCAACTGACAACAGGGAAGTCAATTAGCCTTGCTGCAACATTAATCACCTCTGATTGACAGTTAAAAGATAACCAGACAGCTAGCGTTCCTTAAAAGTAGCAATGTGTAAAATATGACAAGCTATAAAAATAAATCGCCTAATTTAAGCACGGAGGCCAGATTGAATTCTGCACATGCCATAAACCTCTGAGAAAGCATCCTAAATTCAGATATTCTAACATCTTTGCCCTGTCATTCCTTTTTCAGCACTTTTATGAGTTGGTCACCACCTGCTGCTGTTGATCCACTGTCTCGCAGCCCAGAAAATATGATTTGGAAGGACAGTGATTTGCGGACTAAAAATGACTGTGGACAGCAAATTTGTCATCCAATCTATGGACTGCTCTCAGATGCTCAATTATTCTGGTCTGGCATGTTGTTTTTGCAGTAAGCAGCAGAGACAAACAAGTACATAAATCAATGAGTGGATTAACATGTTATGAGCAGTTTAATCCTGCACTTCTTTTCTCCACTCTGAAGGTGTGTAAATAATTCACACTTGAGATACTGGACACAAGAAACAGACCTCTTACATGATGAATCACCTAATGCAATAGATATAGAAAAGGTATTATGGCACATTGGAGCCTTTAAATGGTGAATTATGGAGCTTTGTAAAACTGTGCGCAGCACTTTGTAGCCCTGATGGTTTATCACAGCATACCAGGGAGTCATAAAAATGACTTCACTTTTACAGAATGTTCATAATAAGACTTTAGTCAATAAGACAGCAATCCACATCCTAATGGTTTCATGACCCCTAAGAACAAAGTAATGTCAGCTTGCAACACCTTATCACAGGTTGTGCATATCTATGAGCAGTTTAACAACAGTGACTGTTCCTACACTCTCACCTTTTCTGTTTATAAGTAATTTCTATCGGCTTGAACATGTAAAACTATCCAGTGTTATACAAGGAAAAGAAGAGAGATGACATAAAAAAATCTGTGTAGGAGATATATTTTTTTTCTTGATAAAAATCTCACAGCATCTCCTATAAAACCATATCCGTGCTATCTAAAAATACTGAGATCATGAGTACAATTGTTTATAAACCTATCCCAAAGACATATTGGACTAGCCACACAAGAAAAAGAAAAACACGACAGTTAATGTGCTTTATTTTATTATTCACTAATAGTTTTTGCTAATTGTACCTCAATAAGTAATGATAGGTAACTAGGTAGATTAGTAACAGAAGACATTTGATGGGATAAGTCAATCAGGATACAAACAATGTTACAAAAAATATATGTAATTGGATTACAGACAGGATTACTGTCTTAAAATAAAGAATGATACAGTAGTTGGTAACCATGCATCTGCACTCACAATAAAACGTCACAAGTTTGATGTTACTGAATACATTTTTTTACGTATCACTGTTACATGTAGGCATGAGGCTCTGGGGATTTAAAAGTGGATATCTGGCTCAACCTTCAGAACCACGACACCCCAAGTATTGGCTATATAGACTCAATGTAGATTGTATTGTGTCAAGATATAGTATCAATAGTATTCAGTAGTAGTAGCATCAGTTGTATTTAGTATCAAGTAGCAAAAAATGGAAATAGCCATGTATGTTTCAACTACTTCATAATTGAACGTGAGTGTGCAATCTTGGTTGCTTACTACTTACACTGGGTCATCATAGCTGTAATATTCCTATTCCTCAGGCTGGGAACCTCAGGCATTGTTCGCTGCCTTCCTCTCAAACTGTTGTGAAGGACCTGTTTGGTATACAGGCGTATAAATCAGCTCAAGGCAGGAGCAATAAACCAACAACAGAGCTTTCTCACTTTCTATTAAGATTCTGCTCTAAACAGCCAAATGAAACACAAATTACATTGGACAGATTTTGGGAGAAAACAGGTGATGTCACCAAAGTCAAGAAAATATAATGACGTTATCTAGCTCACCAGGTCACTGTCAATGTAATAGAAAAAAGACGGGAGTTTTATATATCATCTTTGTGAAATTATTTTAGTGAAAAAACAAACAAAAAAATAAGCTAGCCTTTTTTCTTGGTTAGATCTTTGTTAATTAATGGTTTGAGAGAAACTAAACTGGTGTTGAGAACTTTGAGAACTCAGTGACGTTGGTGTCTATCAACTGACCTGCTCAGAAACCCTGTGTTGGTTTTATACTGCCACACCATACTACTTCCTCAGCAGGCGGTGGCTTTCTCACAGTCTCACAGTTTATCTCTTCAAGTTTGATTTCGTTGTCACACACCTGCACTCCCTCGACACAAACACAAACGCTCCGTGATGAAACCCTCTGTCGCACTGTGACTCACTCTCTGTTGCAGCTAGTGGCCAAGTGGAGCACAAACACTGCCGGTTACAGTCAGCTCCTGGGGAGAGGGGTCACACCGCCACCCGGCCAGCGCGAACCTCGCTTTTTGTTACACTTTCTCATATGAGTGTGTTTGGACAACTTGCTTTTAAATGTGAAGTAATCCATAGTGTCCTCTGAGTGTACACACTGCGAAAAGGTATTTGTGCTGTCCACGATGCTTTTCTCAGCTCCTGTAGCTGACTGAGCTGAGGTGCAAACATCCCAGAGGCACACAGAGGAAAACAATAGCAAAGTCTTGCAGCAGTTGTTTTTTTTCCACAATAAATAAAAATATCACAATAAATCTATAACTGGAAGCTATTTTGGACAATATAGTAGATACTGTACTTACCTTTGCCTCACCCTGCTGCAGTCTGGCAAAATATACAGTAGTATTTACTGCCGGCAGTCACCAGAATCAAATGTTGGCCGTTTAAGTTTCTCCAAACCACTGATAAGTTTACATTTGTACATGCATAGGCTTTGTACCATGTTGACATTTCTAAAATATGTGTAATATCACGTTCACATCACATTTGTATGACATACAGTCATAACATGATGTGGAGGGGATGGTGAGGGGGTTACATTTGTAAGCATGACAACAGTGAGGCGCCCGCATCCCCTGTACAGAGGCTGTATTCCCCAGCAATTTCCAGCCAGTGTTTGTGGTGACAAAACCACAACATAAATTAAAAAATGTAACTGATAGAAATGTGAAGTTGCAACATTTATTCTGGGGATCCGGTTGCCGTACCCTCAGATCATGAAACACCTTTTTTTCTAAGGCTGTGAGGCATCTTTCACACTCCACTCCAACTTGAAATAAAACTACATTCTACTGTAGTGTGAAATGTCTTCAACTTGTTTTTATAGTACAGCTACATATAAATGAACCTTGATCAATAAATGGAAACAAGGTCCACCATTCTTTCGCTGTCTCATTCTGTTTCCTGTCATACTTCACCTGTCCTGTCAGTTAAGGCCATGAAAAGGCCAAAACATTATGTAATAGTGAGTATTAAATACACATTCAAAACAATCTAAACTGCTGTGTAAAACAACGCTGTGTAATTTACAGTGAATTATCTGTTTAGAAAGTGACATATATAAATGTCTTCACACAGCTGAGACAAGAGTTTCTGCAAACAGTTTTCACCCCCCTGAGGTAGACGAATCAAATTGACCTCACTGTGCCAAATCTGGTATTAATCTTTAGAAAAATATTAGAACCTGCTTTCTTAATAGAGCTTAAGAGTCTCAAATAGCTATTAGTTAAACAGGGCTCATGGGGGGAGAAAAGATTTATGTTTAAAGAAATAATTAAAGGCTGCTTCTTAATTGACTTGTACTGCAGCCAATATGACATATATTAACTGACCTTATAGTCCTCTTCATAAATCAGTGAGCCCAATAATTTTAACATTTACATCACTTGGAGCTGAACTAATCAGTGATCTCATTTGAAAGTGGATTGGTTGCAATTTTGCAACGAGCAGGTCCGCAAGGAGAGCGCTCAGGTCTGCACCGCTGCTCGCGCTGACTTGAGAACGTGCTGCATATAAAAAAGAGCAAGGTTAATTAAGGTCAATTAATCCAATTTAGACAATATGTACAGATACATTTGAGACCCTGTATCACGGTCTTCATATATTCAGTCTATTTTGTTCAAAGCACGTTTGTGAATGCACTCTCACCTCTAAGCACATGTACCAAATGAACAAACTAAATACAGAAAAGTGTAAATGGAACATGACAAATGAGAAGAATTGATTGTTTTGACTCTTAAAACTATGTAATTAGATAACACAGGAATGTTTTTGCCATAAATGCAAGTTGTGGTAACTGATTCATGTTTTCCTATTTCTTTTAAATGTCAAACAGCTGTTCTCATATCAATTTCATTAGGAGAGTATTTTTCGCACTCCCACCCAAGACATCAGTGCAGACGTTAAGTCTCAATGTGATGTGTGAATCACATTTACTGAGCTCTGCCAGGATGTACTTCATTAGTGCAGCGGATCCTTGGAAGCAGTTATGACCCGCGTTTGTTTCTACCAATTGTCAAAGGACAATGACTCAACTTCAACAGTACTTTTGTTGTTAAAACCATACCAACAGCTTTGTAATGTTCAGTGGCTGTGGGCGTGATGAATGAAAGGTAACCTGATTACAAGCGGAGCTATTAAAATCCCTCATGTGTGACCCGCCACAGCAACCCTCTCTGCTTAGCAGCAGGGCTGCAGATTGTTGTTTGGCTCATATTAGTGGGTGTGTGTGTCACTATTGATTTCAAACCTTTTTTTTTTTCTCATAGTGCATTTAGCTCATGCAGGACTTCCATTCATTATCTGTAATATACAATTACTAAAGCAGGGTTCAGGGCAGTCCTGATTCTTTTCATTTTCTCACTCTCTGTGTGCCTCTTCCACTATGCAATTATGTTGCAGGTAAAAACTGTATGTCTTCTGTTACATTTAACATGCCTCACTGAATATGGCTTTTAAAACCATGGAAATAAATTAAATCACACAAATAATGTAAAAAAAACAAGGTTGGACGCATCATTCAGATCTGACAGTGATGTGGACAAAAGAGGCGCCACTGATGCAGCGGGAGTGTGATACAGTTTGCCTTTATTTATGCACAATTTCCTTAAAAGGAAACACCAGGAATATGAGAATTTAAAAAAAGTCTGATAACACTATCTATGAAGCCCATGTCTATAATGTATTATACTGCAGTATGAACATACTTAAAATGTGCTGTAATGCACCTATAGCTCTGTATTGTCATTGTTAAATGCACTTATGGATATTCAGAATTATTAAATCATAACTCAATATCTCACTAGTGGCTATATTGCATTATAAACATTAGTGTCATGTATGTTAGTGCTTGTTAAAAAAAATATAATTTATACTGTCCTTAAAGCAACAAATGACCACTTATACTTTCTTATAACCAACAAATGATGAACTACATCTGCCTATAACACAGGGTTTACATTACTTTACTTAAAGCAACCAATAGCCACTGTCACTTGGAATCACATTACAAAAGAGAATTCAATTAAACATTTACAACTATGACAATTTTACTGGACTGTGATCCTGGCCAAAGTAGTGAGTGAGTAATTGTGAAGTATTGGTACCTTATAAGTCATCATAAAATGATTCATAATGTATGATTATTGTTATAGAGCCTCCATAATAATTGTTATTGCTGTCTATTATTATAAGTACATTCATAATGTATTATAAATATTTACGAATGCCTATACTTATACTTATATAGGTGTATTATTATGAATTATAATTGTGTACGTAATGTGTTATAATGCATATTAGACATGGGCTTCATAGAGAGTGTTACCAAAATTAACTCTGCAGATTAACTGCAGGTGCATCACTGTGTTGAATGATGTGTTTGATACATTCCGTACCACATGACGGCTTGTATTGGGTGATTCTTGTCTACACAGAGAACCTGACGCTTGCACAGGAATTGTATTGTGTCACATAGGTATGGTAAAACGTGGAAAAAGAGTGTTGGGTTGAATCGGTTAAGATGAATGCAGCTTCTTAGTGTTTGTTTTAAATTCCCATATATTAACATTCACCAAAGCAATGCCTTTTGATTATTTTATGAGGCAGTTCTCATGGTACACTTACATAAACACACACACATCTGTGGGTGTTTATTAAGGGAATGCTGTTTGTAGTTTGCATGTTTCATATTTCATGGTAAGTGTGTCATGCACTGTGGGACTCACACTGGTCTGGGTATTCACTGAGTGTCACCCAGCCTTGGTCTTTGTCTGACTTGGTCTCAACCCCTCAGATCCACTGGTCACTGGTCACCCTGGTCTTGTTATGACTTGGTCTTGGTTTATGTTGTGGTTTTCACTACAGAACAAAATTAGACATTTGACTGGTGTGGAAAGTTTGTCAGTAAAAACTAAATGTAACAAAGTGCACACGATTAAAAAAGAATTAAACATGTGAGCTTCGGCTGAATAGAGGAGAAACTGCAGCACATGAAAGCATCCAATCTGTGTGGACGCCCCTCACACTGGTACATAAAACAACTAGAAAATGTATTTTTCCAGCACATTTCACACATTTTGTTCATTTAGGTTTTGCTGGATCTTTTTTAATTGCTCTTTTTGCGCCCTCTTCTTCTGCGGTGATTTACAGCATCTGATTAGAGAATAAAGCTGTTTAATTTGATGCACACACCACATCATATTTGCAGCAAGAACTGGATGGATGGAAATGCACATTTATTTTTGGTCAAAGGCTCCACATGAAGGGAATTTCTTTTTGAATCTTTTGTGGACATTTTAAGTAACCAGATATATTTTTTAGATTTTCATTCATGCTTATTCTCTTTTATAGTCTTTTTTTTTTAATCAAAATATTCCCAGTCAATTTTAAAAGGGCAGATCAGTTTAAACTGCTTATTTGCCCGGCTTTCATATCCCGCCAAATTCAAAGTGAGTTGTTTCCTGCACCAAGAAGACATGGCCCACTGCAGTTGTGCAGTAAACAAGGTCTTCTGATGCTCTAAACATGTTTTTGGTAGTAGAGAGGGAAAAAAATGCAAATCATCAGATTCAACAAAAATAAAAAAAAATCCTCAAATGGTTTCTTTTACTTATTCAACCACTAACAAACATAGTAAACATCCCAATGTAAAAAATGAAAAATGTATATTCTATATGCCTGTATTCTTCATCTGCATTGATATTCACAATAAAGCATCCAGACTTCCAACACCTAGTTAATATCATTACATTTAATAAATAACATGAAAGCCAAACCAAATGCATGCATGTTAAAAAATAACATACAACATTATCTAGTCTTGTATACTTTTGTTTGTCTGAATTTGCACATTTTGCTTATCTCACACAAATCCCTGAGATCCAACCCTTGAGAAGACATGTTGAGGGCTTCAGCTTCTTAGCATTTATTCATTCTACCCAGCGGCCCTTTTTTTCATCAAATTCTCAACTTTTATAATAGTTAAGCAGTCATTGCTGTCTTTTTATGCAAAAGTTCCCATTGGGATCCTTTAATTCACTCCTTTTTGATACTTGTGGCAGTAACACAGTGAGCCTTGGATATCCACAATATACACAGACGCAGACAGGGGGTGATTTGGCCTGAGGCGAAGCCAAAGGCTGTTTACCACCCAAATTTTCACTCTTCAAAATGTTCCTTACAGTGGAATAGATAGAGGATGGTGTTGCCGTATATCATTTGTTTATGAGGGTTCTGCAGTGGGTCGGTGGTTTGTACTGCCGTCTCACTCAAACAGTGTGGGGTTGAACTTTGGCCCCTTGGAGTTTACAAGAACTGTATTTGTCAGGGTCAGGCTTTGGAAATATAGGGCAGGGATGGTCTGGTGCTGTGTGAGTGTGAGGTGTGTTTATCTGTGTGAGCTCTATAATAAAGTGCCAACCTGTTGTGAGTGTCTCTCCACCTGCTGCGCTCTGCTTTAGGCTCCATAGGCTGTGACCTTGAATAAGAGTAAGAAGCAAGCAAAACAGCGCGGTGAGAAAAACAGTCATTTGTTCATGGCAGGGCTTTCATGTGTTCAAGGGTCAGATGTATCAGCCTCTGACTTGTGGGGATGTTTCACTTACTGCCCTTTTTGTAATTTTCAGACTTGGAAAACTTCAAGACACACAGAAGAAGCTCTGTGTCAGTGCGTGAAGGTCAAGGAGTGGTTCTGCTGTGCGGCCCACCACCACATTCTGGAGGTAAAGTACTGCATTCTCATTTTTTTATTATGTCTTAAGGGCTGGCTGACTGAGAAGCAGAACACAGAATGAGATCCTAATTTTTAAAATGTGTACAGATGGGATTTGCAGTTTGAAGCTCTTAGTGTTTGGTTTGGGCTGGTGCTGCTGAGGATCCAGCTGTTTCAATGACACCTTTGGCTCGGTAATCAACACCTTGCTCCATCTGCCACTATGGGGGACTGAATGATTTCAAAGTGATTTCTGTGATGCTTGGGTGCGATCAGTCGTGGTTAGGCCATGAGAATTGCGACAGCCGTGCTGTCAGGTGCTTACAGCTGAGTCTGCGTTGATTAGAGTTTTATTTCTCCGCCTCAATTCCATGTTATTATTGTCTGTTCTCAGTCTAAAGGCAAACAGTGCCCTGGATGCATCAGAATTATAAAGAATAAATAAAATGTTACCTCGTTTTTTTTGTTGTTTTTTTTGCCTTGGATCAGATGAGAAGATCAGTATTAACATCTATGTACAAAATACTACACTGAAGCAAAGATTTACTTGGCCTTAGGGTAAGCACCGGTGTTGGTGTCAAGTCTGAAAGTAAAACTTAGCGGTGAGTTATTTCTAAAGTGAAGTCATCATGTACATAATGAAACTAAGCTAACATACGTAATGTAGGTATGTTCGGAACTGCTTTCACAAATTTAACCAAGTAGTTTTAGTACCTTAACCAAACCAAGTACTTTAATGCCACAACTACGCCAAGTAACTTTAGAGCCTAAACTGAAGTCAAACGGAAATGGATGTTGGAGCATCTTTGGCTTCTGCAATGAGACATATTTCAAAATGAAATGGAGAATGCAGGCAGGAAACGGTTACAGGAAAGATATACATCTAATCTGGAGCAATAGATTTAACAGTTTATATTTTCTTTTATTTTACTGTCTTTGAAAATAAAAAAATAATGTGCAAAAACTCAGTTACTTCTAGTTTGCCAAGATAGCTTTGAGTCTATAGGCTAAGCTAAGCTAACATTGTCCATACTCCAGCTTTGTCTTAAGCACACAGATATGAGAGTGGTGTCGTTTTTTTGACCTAACTCACTGCAAGAAAGTCGAAAAGCATTCCCCTGAAATGTCAAAACTTTTCGTTTATACCACTGCAAAGGTAGCTCTCTGCAAACAGGCCCACTATTTTTCCTTCAGCTGCTACACACTCCACAGATAATCAAGGAACATGTGGCATGAATAGGGCGCGCCATGTGGCTGGTATGAAGCTAAATTTATTAAGAGTTTAAACTTAAATTTCTGGCAAAGTTCCTCATATTTTCTGTCTAATTGCAGCAGATGTGTCCTTTCGTAGCTTCTTCACTTCGCTTACTGGAACCGCTAAATGCAGCAGCTGCTTGGATTACATTCACACAACTGACAGCCACCTAACAGACATCACTGATTCTTGCACTGGTCTGTTGTGGTATAAACCGCTGCTATCTTGAATTGATTGTAATTGTTTAGAGCTTATATCCTGATGGGGATTTTACCTGGTGAAAGCTTGGCAGGCTCTGTGGCGATTGGAATGTTTTAGATTTATTTGCAATTAATTCTCCTGATACGCCTGTATATGTTTGTGCTGTGAACAGTTGCTTCGCTGACTCTTTTCATATCTGCCAATTTATGCGGCAGTAATACAATTAAGGTTTGGCTCCTAACACCAATTGGGAAATAATTCCAGCATGTCAGGCATCTTTCGGCACATGAAAAGCCCCCTGAAGACACTTGTCTCCCCACTAATATACAGAGCCAATACAAGCTGTCAATTACAAGTCCATTTTGGTGAGTTGTGTTTCTCAGCTCTAATAGAAGCCACTATCACCATGTCATTCAGTTGGATAAACTAACTTGTCACTTGGCTCATATAAAGGTTCCTCTTGCATTAAGCAGATGCAGTTTAACCGGGAGTGTTTTGTATGCCTTTGGTTTTCACTGGCCCATCTTGTCTCAAATCCCTGATGTGAGATGGTTAAAATGTTTTGTTGAAGCATATCACCATAAATGTACCAGTACATACTATGACAGACTGTATATCAGCACTCAAGACATTCAGCTCTATTAACATCTTTCCAGTCACGCACCAGAGAGAATTAGACACCATACTGAAAATTGCACTTCAACTTCAAGGTAATTTAAAGGTTAAGAACATGGAGATGCCATCTGCACCATTTCAAATACAGAGGCCATGATGGACACAGGTACAACTCAACCTGTTACCTGTTAATGGACTTTAATGAAGAGGAATGTTTTGGCAAAGTTGCTAAGTGCCTCAAACGGCAGCAGTAAAGATCCATTCAATGAATGAACACATCATTCAGAGGAAGGTGGAAATGCTAGAAGCAATTCAAGCTCTTGACCCGGAGACGTGGCAAGATCCATGTTAAGTTTCAGGTTCGGCAGCCTGTCCTGCCTGGTCCTTGAGATGCTGGACAAAATCCTTTTGGACCTGATGAAGGAGGGGAGGTGGACTTGTTGAACCTCTTCCCTGGAAACTGTTAACTTGTATGTAGACTGGGGTAGATCTGCTGAGTCAACCAGCTGACCACTTGCTGTGTGTTGGAATACACACCTTGCCATATTTCAGGAACGAGGAGAGGTCCAGCAGTCCAGGCTGGAGACTGGAATTACCAGAGGAGTACATGGTGGCAACAGGACTGTGCGGCTCAGGGGTAGAACCAGCGTCCTTCTGATAACAACACGCTGGTGTTGTTATCAGAAGGACGCTGGTTCGATTTTCCTGGTCTGCATGTTGAAGTGTCCTTGGGCTAGATACTGAACCCTGAACTTCTCCTGATGTGCTGGTCGGCACCGTGCATGGCAGCCACCACCATCAGTGTATGAATGTATGAATTACTGTAAGTTGCTTTGGACAAAGATGTCTGCTAAATGCAAGAAGCAGTAAAGAGATGCTCATGAGTATGAAGATATTCTGGCATATTTAAGCCATGAATTTTCACAGGAGAATCACACCAGAGCACGCCCCAAAACACCCCGTCATTGCAGTTTCTCACCTGATAGATGAAATGGATTACAGCAGGAGAGGTGGCGGTGGGTAATGTCCAGTCCATCTAATAAGCTCAGACACACTGCAGCTTGGACGGCCAAAGTGGAGCCCACCTTACTCACAATGCCACGTAGCCACTGAGTGGCATTTGTGGAGTTACTTTTTGCCATCGAAAGAATAATGCTATCTGGACATACAGTAAATCTTTGACATTGAGTAGGAAAGCATGGTTGCTCAGTGGTTGGCACTGTTACCTCATAAGTTCCTGGGGCCTTTCAGTGTGCTTTGTGAAATTACTCCGGCATTCCAGTTTCCTCCCACATCAAAAGAAGTTAGTGAGTTTTTTTTGTTTTGTTGTTGTAGTTTTTGTTTCATTATGTGAAAATATTCCAATAAAAAGCCAAAATAAAAACGCAAACATATAATTCATTATTTTTATTGAGAATTAAGGAAATTAAGTTGTAATCTGTTTCTAGAAGGCTTGCAGTGAACAACAGTTACAGTGGAATTATTTTTAACTTGCGTTCTGGAGTAAGGTTAAACATGCACAGCAATTAAAGTAGCACTGCAGCAAGGTTAAGCATAATTTCTTTCTCCATGGGCAAAAGATCTCAACCTTAAACCTGATGGTAGAGTTGGAGTTTTAATACAGTAATACAGTATTGATTTCCAGATGTTGTAAGAAGCTCAGGTAGATCACATTTCGGCTAATATTGGGCAGATAATAAGAAGAGCAAGGCCATAGAAAAAGGAAAATTCAGAATTTTAGAAATAAATTGATCATTCAAGCAGAGCTTGGTGTTTGGAGCAGGCATTTACCACTACCTGAGAGAGCGTGTTCCAGAGCTACAGGTCGTTTAAAGCAAGGTAAGAAGTGTGGTGTGCAGTTGAACCCACTATTCACCAAATGCCTTAAATCCGTACCAAAGACACAGACAGCGAGAAGGAAAATCCTCCAATATCTTTGAATTAAAAGTAAGCATATCTGAACAGTGTTTCAGTTATGCAGCAATGTAGTTATCAGAAATGTAAACTGATCTTCTCTGCAGATGGAAACCCCAATGGCTTCATTCATTGTTATGTCAGTGGACAACTAGGCTCCACAGATGCCATGAAAATGATGTAGCTATTTTCAACTCATTTGCAATCCTTATTTATAAAAGAGACTAAAAAATATGGGGGAAACATTAATATATTATTATTTACACAACTGGGAATTAGTTCTGGAAAAGTATGGAATTTTTAAATGAAAATGTGTAGGAACCCTAATTAAACCATTGCAGAGAAACAGGCAATGATCAGGTGACATAGAATAATCACAAATAAAATGTCAAATGACGGACAATCATGATCGGCCAAATTCAGCAAAGACATCGAAACAAAAGCATAACATCCGGTTAAGGCGGGTACACACTACAGGATCTTTCAAACCTTCACAGATTAGGAGACCACACACTTGATGATAACAAAAGACAGATCGCACAAGATCTCTCTCTGCTGATCTTATAGTGTGTGGTGTTCTCCGTAGTGCACACCACACACTAACCTTTTGTCTGTTTGTTGCTGTGCTTATAACACAGTGTATATAACTGTGGTTGCGCATAATTCTTCAGTTATCGTGGGAACTTGCAACTCTAGCTGTCCGGCAGCGCTGCGCTGTGCTGCACTCAAAATGCAGCTGGTGGGGATTGACTGATGACGGAGCACGGAGCAAACCGTAGCCGAACCATTCTGCAACGTACATTCAACCAGTGGAATCCCAGTGTGAGTGACCTGTAAGTCACATACATTGATTATTCCTGATTTATTTGCAAAGTCTGTTTCAATTGCACTTTTGTTCCATATTCCTTTTTATAGTGATTGACAGACCAACTCATTTCCCTTAGCTAAGACTATGCTGTTGGAGCTGTTCACACACTTAGACATATGCAGAGCATGCTCTGATGAATGTCACACACACACACACACACACACACACACACACACACACACACACACACACACACACACACACACACACACACAGACATTCACCCATGCTGCTGGTCACATCATCTGACTATTCAAACTGGCAAAAATAAAAAACAATCAGTTTGCAGGCAAAGGCCTAAATGTTTTGCCACTACCGGTTTTCTTTGTTGACCCAATGTATGTTGCCTTTGTTACACCTAAAATGGCACTCGCCTCAGATTGTTGCAGGGAGAGA
Source organism: Diplodus sargus (assembly GCA_903131615.1). Classification (NCBI taxonomy): domain Eukaryota; kingdom Metazoa; phylum Chordata; class Actinopteri; order Spariformes; family Sparidae; genus Diplodus; species Diplodus sargus. The sequence goes on along the minus strand of CAEMYA010001588.1, from coordinate 1,209,652 downwards.
ACGCCGGTAATCTGGCAATTGAGATTTGCTTCTTCGACATCATGCTGAAATCAAAGGGACTGAAATGTTGATTTGGATGTGTGCTTAACTGAAGGTTCTGTCATTAGTTAGCAAGGTGAAGATTCATTTATATTTTGAATTAATTTAAATGTAATTGGTCTGGAAAGGAAATGAGTAGCATGATATGTATCGAATGATAATTTGTCATAATAAGCTAAATTATACCTGGTAATTTCTCACTGTGCAGCACTCAGTGTTTGATTTATTTATTTGCATTAACTCGTTGTTTTGAATTGCTAATTTTATGAAAGTCAGGAGCACAGTGCAGATACTTCTTTGGCCAACACTGTTGCACTGCGTGTTATGTTCCTTCCTTAAATTGAACACACTGTAGTTAATTTGCTGAAAATACTCAGTAAAGCCCCAAATGTGTGTTGATTCACTACCGACACTAGTCACTACTAAATGCACTGTATAAACAGTTAATGTGCATTTGTTTGGTAGAAGATAGAGAAGCCCTCAAGTCAATCAGCATTTCACTGGCAGAGCAATTAGATTTGGCTAATTGGTGCGGATTTTCATGATTTTGGATTTCTCGAAAATGCACAACATGGTTAGCTATGACAGTAATGTGCTAGGAAAAATCCATTGATTCAGTGTGCTCCTTTAAGCGTGAACCTCTCTCAAAATTCATGTATGTATGCATGTGTGTACGTTGGAAAGTGGATTTCTCCAGTTTTATGATCAGAAACAGTCATAATATATTGGAAACTAGTCATAAGCTCTGGCGCTGCAGAGAAAAATTTTCTTCCAGCTTGACTTTGGGCAAGAAATTGGGAAGCGGCTCAGTCATCAATCTCAGTTGTGTTATTATTTTATTGCAAATCTGTTTGGCCTGTCAAAAGATATGCATTGGTATATGTTTTCACATAAATTCACTGAAACAAGATGACTAAATGAGGAAAAAGCCAGCTACAACACCATGGCATAGAGAATATGCCCTGGATGTGAGGAAATATAAAAGTCTGCAGGCTGCCTCAAAGAGAGAGATGATGATAATGGGATGCACTTTTGTATTCATGAAATGTATTTCTCTTGATTCCGAGGGCTGTTTGACCTGAAGAGAAGACTTTCCTGTCTTGACAATTTAGAATTGATGGACATGAATATAAATGTTTCTGTTGTTACCTTTGTTTATGTAGGTGACACCCTCCTGATTGTAAGGACCTATTTGTGAGCCAGTTTCCCTGCTTTTTGAATAGAGGGAATATTGGACAGTTTGATGTTGCATCAGGCTGCTTTGAGCAGGTGTAATAAAGAATAGCAACACTGCCCCAAACCCTGAATACCTTACTATGAATGAGAAAATATGAAATATGAAAAAAACATGATGATACATAGTCAGTGCTTGGAGTGTTCAGCATGCTTAGACTTGGAGAAATCTTCCAGGTGTTCATTCATCTGCAGTCATATTTCACAACATCGCTGTGACACAGAAGAGATGCATCTCAGTGTGCATCAGCAGCCTGACAGCCAATAACAAGACAATAATGACTGTTAGACCACCTTCCCTGCCTCACAAGGACCTCATTGCATTTTAATCAAATTCTGCATGTGGGTGGCACATCCAAGGAAAGCCTTTGCACATCTCTATTCAGCACCATATGTTTGCAGACCTTCCCATAGTGATGGGACCATCGGTGTATGCCCAATGCTCTGGTGGGTCTCCACCTGCCTGAGGGGGGGGGGGCGACTCTCTGAGGGCACATTATGTATGGCAGACAGCTGTCCTGCACAATGTATGCAGCACGGACTCAGTCATGCAGAAGGAGGTGTCCGGACAGAAGAAAGAGCATGGGATATGGGTGTGGAATGTTATAGAAGGAGACATCTTGAGGGAATATGGAAGCGTGGGAGTGTGTTAGAGTGCTGCTAGTAGGACAGCACACATCTGCGGTGTAATGTGGAAGCACCCTATGGTGTGTGTTTAGTGGATGTGTGCTGTGTCTACACTATACATTAACAAGATATATACTGCTATACTGAAAATATGATCCAAGACATTTGCTGAGACAATAGAAGATACAGACGGGTAATTAGTTAAAGGCAAAAAAACACACAAGGGCTCGATTCAGGTCGTTTCATGGTGGTAAACAGGGTCTAGGGTTGTTGTCTTTTTATGTGAAATTTAAACAAACGTTCAACTGTAATGTAAAAAGTTTATATTCAAACCGTTTGACCTGATAATGAAACAATCACAGTCTAACCAACTGTTTGAAGTGGACGTCTGAAAGTGTAACTATTAAAATAACTAAACGTTTGACTGATTTGACTTTGCATGTCCTGTTGACCTACCTGATCAAAAATAGAGGACGCTAGACCTGTGGATTCCATACAGGAAAACATACAGACTATTCTAAAGGATATGACACTCCCTTTTACCACAGGTGGATGGATATTGCTTGACACACATGGTTATATTACTTAAATGAACAAATACAGCTGTGGAAACAAGTGAATATTTAATTGCTGATGTTGACAGTCAGTAAAAATGTCCTAAACTCACTGTTGAATAGCTGCAACAGTGAGCGTGACATCTCCTGCTGCTTTATAGTATAATTAATGTCAATACGATAGCACTAAACCAGTCAATGAGATGAGATTACAAGTTAAACATCAGCTGTCCCTCTGTTGGTTGGTTGGTTGTCTGCTTGGTCGGGGTGGCAGTAGGCGAATCCAGGGGTCAGGATGCCCGGGTCCCCTCCCTTAGCCGCTGCCTGATACACACTGCACCCAAACCCATCTCTCTCCCTCCTCTGTGGGTGGTGAGCTAACGGTGGGGCGGCCCTACGTTGTCATTACGGCCCTGCCTGGCTGGGCCCCAATAGCTAACTGCCGTGCTCCCTGGTCTGGTGTCCCTTTACTGGGCGAGGTGTTCTGTACCTGTGACTGCCGAATCCTAGGGTCTTCTTTAGTAACTCTTAGTCTGGTCCATCACCTGCAATCAGTTTGCCTTGAGAGACCTGACCTGCATCTGTTGCCCCTGACAACATAGCTCCCAGGATCACAGGGACACACAACCCCACCCCCTGTCACAACATAATGCTGTGAAACAATTGGCCACAGAGCGCTCCGAGTGTGTGGGACTCTGCTAGTCAGATGACCAGAGTCCTTCCACAAGATATTCTCAGATTTGTTGTTTTGTTGACAGTGGTGCTGTATAACAAACAGCGCCGAAATCTTCCAGGTGTTGAACGGGCTTATGATGTGGTGACTGTAAAGGCCATGACATGTGATTCACATCACATTCATATGCATTAAAGCATTAACTGTCACCTTTGTTGGAATAGAAAGCCGGAGAGTCAAAAACAAAGTTATCAGAAATGACAAGACTAAACGGTGGGGACAACGCAGACAACAATGATTGAAGGAACCTTTTAATTCAGAAATCAGGTCTCAGTGGAGGAAACAGAAAAAAAAACATTACTGTGATTGGACCTTTATTGAGCTGGTTCCTGCAATCTCTGGCCCCTTTGAGTATTGAGGCAGTGTACTGTTCATAATGACCATGAAAAAAA
>CAEMYA010001588.1:1193975-1206047 GCA_903131615.1 Diplodus sargus | reverse complement strand
AAAAAAACTATTGAAACGTATTATCGAAGCAGAATTATTAAGCAGAAGCAATGTAGATGCCAATATGGATGCTGTCCGTGCCTTCACGTGGGAGTTTATCAAGTTCATGACAAGAGACAATCTGAATGATGATGGGTTATTCATAATTTATAGAAATAGATGAATACATTTTCTAATTTACTGAGATGTGTGTGTTTTATCTATTCTTTTCTAATTACCTAAGGACACAAAGCAACATTCATCTTTGTTGTCAGTTGCCTAGCAACAGTATTCAAGCCCTTCAATATCCTAAATGATTATGACTTTCAAGAACAAAATGTGAGATTGTTTTGAAGGGACTCTGGGATGGAGGCAACGTCAGAGTTTCACTATGAGGAAGGACATGTTTACGCCAGTCGCATTTGTTGATAATACCGTAGATGATTCATATTCAGTAGTTTCTCTTTTTTCCATCAGGGATTATTCTGCTCTTAATCTGATTAGTAGATGACACATTTCACAATCTCCATGAGTAATCTCCTTTCGCAATCCCTCATTGAGTCATATTTGGTCCTCTTCATCTGTCTGGGGACTTCAGCTCTCTGAAATAATATCTCATGTTACTGTCACACGACCCAATGTTGAGCTCCCAGAGCCTTTTCTCCAAACCCCTCACAGTTCTGACGCAACGTGGCTCAGCTACCTTACAGGGAGGAGAAACTTCAGTGACAAACAGCCAATGACGTGACAGTGGCATGAAATGGGATAGAGTGTGTTTCCAGGCAGTGACACTCTGAGTTGATTGGAGTTTCTAATCACGTATGAAAAGGTCACAGAGGAGTCTGAGTGTAGCGAGCACACATTTCCCAGAAGACGTGTGTGAGTGACATGCTTCCTAAATCTTCCTCTAAGCCTCTTAAAGTTTACAGTACACATGACTGCTGTTATTGTTGCATCTGAAGTGTGTGTGTGGGGGTGTGAAAGCCAAAAAGAGAGGAAGAACCAAAGGTTTTGTAGCACGCTGTAGGTCCATATATGTATGCATGTTCACCTGATAGCACGTGTGTGTACAAAATATGTACAGAACCAAACTCAGAGGTGCCTGTTTCCTCTCGGTTGTGTGTAACCACCTCCATCCTCTGTGCTGGGCTGCAGTCACACGTCATGTCCTCAGGCTCCCGGTGCTGCTACATAAACACAAATCCCTTGGTGCCTGTGGGGATTTCATCCCAGAAGAAATGCGCTGTCACCTGCTGTGCAAGGGGAAAATAACAATTGTCGAAAACATGACAGCTCCGTCCACAGAACCCTGCTTGCTTAGCAGAGCACTGGACCAGAGTTTTAAATCGAATCCATAACACCTCATAGCTGGCCAGCCTTTACAGCTATATTGCTGCATCTCCTGCTGCAAAGAGTTCAGCTCAATTAGTGGTGGACTGTTTGCTACTCTCAGGCTGTGTGAGGTTACTGAAAAAGGCTGGTTTACCTAAATTGTTGATAGGGTTAGTTATAACTGCATAACTGATAAGTTGGCAATATGTTGATATCACATCGTTATAGTTATGAGGGTACACATCCTCTTGGATTTTGGTTTTTATGTTGTGAAATGACACAAGTGTTGTCTTTTCCTGTTTTATTAAGGCTGCATTATTATTTGTCATTTTCTGAACTTGCCAGACTTTTCCGCTAGTTCACTGATCGCGATATAGCCTAAAAATTACTTTCTCAAATGAGAAAATCAACAAATCTTTACAATTAGAATGCTGGCATTTGTTGGTTCTACTAATAAAGTATTGTTGCAGCTGTAATTTAATTTATCAGTGTCTCAAATTACCAGTTAGCACCAGAAAATTCATTAAAATAAAAACAAAATGATCTTAAAAATATTATGCAACATTCCTGCATTAAAATGTCTAAAACCAAACTGGACTTTTTGTTGTTTATTTTTTATTATTTAGATTATCCAAAATATTTCCAACAATGTTCAAACCCCCCCCATAAAGGTTTGTGTCATTTGGTCGCCTGTTTCGATAACTTCCAAGAAAGAGTGAAGAAAGACGTCGTTGAATGTGACTAAACAAAAAACAAAAAAAACAAATAAACTAGAAAACATTACCTTGTCCAACACTTGTTGTTTGGGTTTTATCTGCGGTAAGGACAACGCTAACCCAGGCTCCATGATCCAGTGCAACTTATGTATTTTATTTGGCTCTGATTGAGAGACCTCTAATGGCAGAAATTAAATTTTTGGGGTTCAAAGGAAAATTCCATCTTTACAGGTCTTGGGTATACTATTCAAAATGTGAAAAGGCTGTATAGATTTTAATATTTTTTCTGTCCATCATAAGACAGATAATATAAAAGGAATGCAATTTTAAAAGGATGGAATAATCTTTTACAATCCCAATAACATATTGTATAAAAAGCATTATTATTAATGTATATATTTTTTTAACTAGCAAGGTTTCCTCATCATAATATAAGGGTATTGGCCTGCAGCAGAACAGTAGCTGTGTTAGCGTAAGCAGCTGTCTCATGAGAGCAGGACTGCTGAGGATCCATGTTGTCCCATATGTCCCAGTGCGCTCAGTTTTACCTGTTGAAAGAATGATGCAAGCCAGAGTCTGTACTCAAGCTGCATCAGACAGTATGCTGCAATCCCGTTGCTCTTCTTCAGGGAATACAAGTTACAGTCATAACATTTGGATTTCTCAGAGGCACATGTCTCTGTTGTGTCCTTTTTAAGTTACAGTTGGAGCTGGACATTGAAGATTAATGTGGTAATGAAATACAGATTAGAATGAATGTTAACTTGATTTTTTTTTGGAGCACATTTAATCCATTTTTTGCGAGGCAACTTTCCTGCCGCTTTGCTACTTGATGGTTAACTTAACAAAATAACAAAAGATTCTCCATATATTTTGGATTTAATTACATACTGAATACTGTGTTTTGTTTTGTTTTCTTTATTAAATACTGTGGTGGACTTGAATTATGATAATTTTAATTCAAAATTGTGATATGTTTTTTCCCAAGATAAGGACTTTCTACTATCTTTTACGACTTAGAGTTTATTTTCGAATTTTGGAAAACACAAACCACATGATTAAGGGAAAAAAATCAATCAATCAATCAATGTTTTTTTGCATCGCACAAATTCACAGAAATCCAATAGCATAATCCTCATATGGAAAGACAATAGAAATAATATACAGCAGTAAAAATGACTTACTAACTAAAAAATAAAATAATGTAAAGGATGAAATAAAATGTTGACGTACTCTGTATTTTATAAGTCCAAGATAAGGTTTACTACAGTACAAATGACAGATTAGATGGAAATGTCAGTGTGAGGATGACAAAGCCCAGGATGAAGAGCTGAGACTGATATGTGAGAAAAAGCAAACCAGGCCAGTCACACCTTCAATCATCTCATGCTGAATAAAACATACAGCATGTGTGTCAGACCTTGTCTACTCTTTTCTACTTTTGCTGCTCTCTGGCTCCTACATCTACACACACACACACACACACACACACACACACACACACACACACACACACACATACAGAGTCTCCTGCACATGTGTGAGTGTCATCATTTATTCATTGGGAAAGAAAAGCAGCACAGGGATCATTGAAAGAGGAAATAGAATATCTAAAACAATGTTTTTATTTACCCCCACTATGAATTGACAAACTGCCTTGAAAATGCAAATGGAGAAGATATTCCAATGGTGAGTGATTATAATGTCTATTACAATGTAAACCTCCAGGTGTAGAATTTTGATGTTTTTGGCATCTGAAAGTATTAAAAATGCAGTTTTCCATTCAATATTTTGTGATTCCAACATAAAGTTAAGTTATTTAGTTTTTAGTTTTTAGAGTTCTTCCTCCCGATGTGTTTCAATTCGTAGTAAAGGTTTATATTGTAGCGTCCCAATGTAGGCATGAAGAAAAACCTCAGAAGCTCTGACCCTTTCTATTGTGGTCAAAGCATTGAACCTAAGTTTTTGAGAAGACAGAAGCTTGCACGACATGGCAATGTGAAAATTCAATAATGGACCTTGATTTTTAGGCCATTGAAATAACAGCTTAAGTTTGTCCAGCCTTAGAAATATCAGTTTTCAGTTATATGGATGGCATTATGTTGATTCAACTTAAACATATTCAGTGGAAATTACTATGTCAGGGTAACCATTGGTCTGTAGATGGCCATTTTGAAGTCACAAGTTTGGCATTATGGCTGTCGCCATCATTTTTTGGAGCCTGAAGTGACTACATTTGGAGAACAACAGACAGTGGAGCCTTGGAGGATATCCTGCAACCCATCCCCAGAATACATAAGTGTTAGCTTAAAATGTGTCTGCAAAACCACAGATGAATTTGAACTGAACGTTTCTTTATGTTGCCACATTATGTTTGTTTAGGTTCAGTTTTCCTGTTTCTCTCTTGTCAGTTGGTTAGGGTTTGAAAAACATAATGGTTTGGCTTAAAATACCAGTTTTTGTTACCCACAATAACAGCTTGGTAAAAAGCTGGTATTGGTCGCCAATAGAAGGGTTGGAAATGTCCCTAATGGACTCGAACTGCGGCTGCTTGTTTGGCAGCCCTGTGGTTTGTAATAATGCCACCACCTCCTCCTTCACCCCATTTAAAAATCAGGTAATGCCACAATTGGTACACATGTCAAGCTAGGATGTATCTGTGGTTTGCAGAAGCATTAATTGCTATCATTATATCCAGGCTGTATCGTGATTGGTTCTGGCTGATAACCCAAGGACACGCAGTGGCGACTGCTTATAAATCCCAAGGTAGCCCTGTCCATACCCTGCTTTTTCATCCATTTTCCTCTAAATGGGACCATATTTTACTCAATGAAAATCATGTTGTTTTGAAGAAGACTTGAAATTAGGGATTGAGACCATAAACTTATTAAGAAACTGTTTATATTGGTAATAAATCAAGGTAGAAATAGAGTAATTTTCTCATGAGCTTACATACAATTTGACTTATTTTTTCAACCAGTAGAGTTGCCTCTTGGTAGCCATTTAAAGGAAAGCAGGTTTTCTTTACTTTAAAGACCCGAAAGCTCCACCTATAATTGCATAGTAAAAAGTGCTGAAATTGATACTAGTAAAAGTAAAAATGTTGTTTTCCAATTTACAGTGCTTCAAGTGAAAGTCCCTCAAATAAAGTCTAAATGTACCTGAGTATCATATCATATGTTCACATTCTCTCATGTATGGATCGTATATTTACCATGGGTCGACCGATAATGAGCCTGGCCAATTATCAGCAACATAACAAATGTTTGGTTTTTTATCTGATTTCTGATCAAATAATTTCAATGCACTCTTAAGGTTTTTTTTAAACAACATGACCCTGATGCAGCCTGCACTCTGCAAAGTATCTAGTCACTGAAGTTATCAAGTACATCTGGTGGAGTCCAAATGACAATATTTGCAAGTATGAAGAAGCAGAAAATAGAAATACTCAAGCAAAGTACAAGTGTATGTAGCAAATAAGTTAATGTTAAGTTTTATACAAGGAACGGTTGAATCGAGGTACATTTTATTTTCTTTTTTTTTTATAGTATAAGGAGACAATAAGAAATTGGTGCAGCCCATGTGTTGCTATGTCAACCAATCCATGAGGGGCGGGGTCTTTTTCAAATCAAGCACTTCGGGTGCCAAAGTTGAATTTTATTCAAATCTACACCGAGTGGCTTTACAACATAAAAAAACGTTGTATAAAATGACTGACCACAGCGGCCATTTGCAAAGTCGTTGAATATTTGAACAATGATCAGCTAGCAGCCACTTAAATCTAAAAATAGTAGCGGTGCTGGCCGAAATCCATGTCAGTCACTCTCAATTAACTTTAGCGGAAACCATTATTAGTTTCTACTGTGTGTCGTCTAATGTGACCACCGTCATCAGAGACCCTACCTGCTCTTTCATCAGCAGCAGTGAGGCAGGAAGAAAAGCCTGAGTGAAGATCAGCCATGACACACTCTGCCAGTCTGGATCTGAACACAAAGGCAGAGCGGGCTGCCACCTCCATGCTGCATCCATACACTCTCTCTCCATCTGACAGGCCAATGTCGAGCATGCCACCAATGTATGGTAATTACTATCTGCAGAGTCCGAGGAAGGAGAACGGATAAACTCAACCTGGTTACAGCACGAGTTGTGTTTCTTAAACCAAGCTGCCTCCAAAATGTGTGTTTCTCCCAAATGTGCAGTCCAGTTCCCCTCCTGTCTGTCACTGTGGATCAGAGGCAGGGAGAGGAACTGAGAGCCTGTCACTTTCTGTCTTTTTCAAAGCCAAGCGCATTAATGGGCTGCCAGTGTTACCCAGCCTCGCTCTTTGTACTACACGATTACTGTGTTTAGTCGTGGACCTAATGCTGCTGACCTCTATTTTCTAATGGAGAAATCAGGCCAGCGCTGAAATCACTTTTGTGCGTCTCCACTTAGAGTAGATTTTTGCTGTTATTGTGTGGGTGCGTTGTCCCTGCTTTGCTCCCACCCGAGGCTTTGAGAACACAGAGCATGTGCATCCTGTCCGGTCCTGTAAAGGAAACAGTAAGCAGAGGATTCTTGGAGCCTGGAGCAGATATGGGAGTACTGCACTCAGCAACACAATGTGGGATGACAGTAGTTCAAGTGAGGAGGGGTGTGCCGAGTATCTTTTTCTGATTGTTTGTTTCCATGCAAAGAGGCAACCTCTCGAAGACACTGTTATGTAAAGCAGTGAATGTGCAGATTCTAATAGGACCAAATTGTGAGGTTTTTGGTTTCTCTGTTGATTGTAGGACGTCTCTCATGTGACCACGCTGTTTCAGCTCTCCTCTCTGCTCCGGAAGTATTTTAGAAAAACTAGTTCATGTTGTACCAGATCAGCATGTTTTACCCTGTTTGACACTACCCTCCTGCTCATGAATGTTATGCCATGCTACTGATGCCTGTAATCAGAGAATTATTCAGTCTGCTTGGGAAAGGACGAATGTGCACCATTTTGTTGTAAATCTGTGCATTTTGCTGCATGCCCACATTCTACTGTGTTGTAATTGGGTTATTAAAAATTCATATTGTTGTCAGTTTGCTCTTACATATATTATTAATATCAAATGATGAGGCAGCTGATGCTGATAATATATCATGATGCCAAAGCGTCCTGATGGAATAGTAAAACTGCAGACGTCCTTTTGTGTTGACAGATGGCTGCTTTGTTTGTTGCCAAAACCTATACTTTTGTTGTTGTCCACTTTGTCATGAATATCGTCCGTGTCCAAATGAATATGTATAGCTTTTTTCAGTAGGGAGAGCCCCCTGGGATGGTGTCAGTGGCTGGCTGTGCTCTGGGCTGCAGCAGGAGGAAGAGAAGCAGGCCAGGGCCTGTATTGTGTAAAAATTAATCACATTACAGGGGAAAAAAAAAAAAAAAAACACGTCTGGTTTTTCAACTGCTAGCTGACGTCACTGACTGTAACATAGACATGAGGGGTGCCAGTCGAGGCAGCTGCAGTCATTTAGCACAATTGCCCGATTCTACTGTCATAAGCTGCATTCTGTGTATCTACCTCAAATCAACTGCGACTGGAAAATGTGATGCACATGCTCATCTTTCCATTGTTGACTTCTATGATGCCATATTTACAAAGCCAGAGAAACCTCCACAACAAATTAGACTGAAATGTACAGCCTCCATCCTGTGTATGTCCTCTAATGGATGCTTTTATTCAATGAAGCCATCATAATTTTTTTCACTGTACAGAACTTAAATGGGAGGTAATGCACATATGTACAAATTGATACATACATATAAGAATACCCATAGTGAAATGAAAAGGGCACATTAGTTGTCATGGAGAGGACTGCACAGCCTTAGAAATGGTTTTATAATGTCTTCATGGCTCTGGAGCAACTCTCTAAGATCTGAAAAAAGTGACTCAGGGCCCGACATCAACTGGCTCATTTTTTTCAGATCTTAGAAAGTTACAAACTGTGGTTGCAAACTGTGGTTACAAACTGTGGGTGTTGGTAGACATGTTTTGAAAGACATAGGAGGCACATGTAACACTATCAGGTTAAATGGAAACTCTTTATAATAACCATCATTAACTAATAGCAAATGTATGGTTAACTATTTTTTATTTATCAGTTATTTCACTATTATGTTAAATGCTTTATAAACCATGTATTTAGCATTTATAAACATAATTTGCAACTTAATAATGGCCATATAAATAATGTTTAACAACTTCACAGTAAACTATTGCTTAATTCATGGTTTATGAAGCAATTTACTGTTTGTTAACAGCGAATTACCAATTGATACAATTATAATTAACCATAAATTAACCATTCATTAATGATGGTCATGACAAAGTGTTGCGGGAGATGTACAAATTCAGCATTTTTAGGGATTTGCCCATATTTTATGGAGATTAAAGTAAAAGTAAAGTAAAGCTTCTCAGAAGTGTGCTTTCCACCTCTGCTCCTCTGGTTCGTATTGATTTAATTTATACACCAGATTACACGTTCAGTGTAGTGGAGCTTTGTAGCTTTTGTATTTTGCGTTAACATTGGTTGTTTGCTAATGGAGTCAGCTGGCAATACGTATGTTCAGTATAACTGAGCTATAAACTAAATTGGGTTAGAAATCTTTGAACACTGCATTAACTATAGTCCACATTTATTTTGTCATGTGTCATTTCGGCTTTGTTTTAGTGATACTGGGACAAGCCTGTAACTCAAAGCTGCTGAAAGTGTTTGTCATTGTTTGAGCTAACCTCCTGTCCGTTTCGCAGTTAGCATTAACAGGAGTAATCTTGTTCTTTGCGTATAAACAAGCAGACAGGACCGCCTCTTCATGGGATTCTCTGTCCTGATTGAATAAAGTAGGCAGGGGCACAACAATTACTGCTGAAATATAGAGCTATTTAACACTTTATTAACAAAATATCACGAGCAGCAGCTTTAAAATTATCAAATAATTATGACACCATCTGCATATAGATTGGTGCCCTATAAATCTCACTTTCACTCTGCTATTTTGTCTGCAAGCACCTCGCAATTCAGTCCGGCTGTGTGCCCTCGCTTCTCCAGAATAAATTAATAAATAACCTCACATATGGTCCTGTGTTGTTAATAGTTGTGTCTCTAAGGGCAACAGAAACGATCCAGTTGTCTTTTGCGTCAGCAGTACGACTTCAGAACGCTGAGAGCAGAGTGAAACTGCCAGAAACCCAGGATACAGGAGGAACGGTGCAGGCACCTATAGCAATTTGAAAAGTGAAAATTGAAAGTCTATGTATGCCATCCTCCACTACAAATAATATCAATAATTCAAAGATGTAAGAATTTCTGTCAAAAACATATATCTGTATACAGACAGGACTGTGTCAAAGCCCTACACCATCACTGCTGTTTGGTTTTTGTCTCGACAGGATATATAAATACAGTTATGTCGCCACAAATAAAACATGTTCAGAGGATTTCCTGATGAATAGATAGAGTAGGCTTTTAGAATAGGGATTCAGGGCATAAAATGATATTCAGAGTTATTGCTAGAGTGCCCTTTTAGTAAGTAAACATACTACGCATAAAGAATAAAGTTAAAATTAATGCAAATATGTCATCCTAAGAGCTGCTTCTCAACTATTGTTATCATCTCTATATACTGACAATGACTTGTTGAATATTTATTCGTCTTCATGGAATGACCTTCTCACACTGTACAGTAACACATGAGCTGACCATATACACACATAACTGTATGCCTGTCCATTCACAGGTGCCCCTCACTGATAGAGCCCTTTCCTGTCTGGTCTGTTATTAAAGATGATAGGCCTACTCAGGGATTACTGCCCACCATCTTTGTCTTCATGCTCCATCTCTACATTATCACAAATCAGTTGGGGCGTGATCTTAAATGCGTAAGGAGACGGACATGTTTGACTTGCACGTCTTGTTCAGTCCTTGAATATTCAGAGAGTCCTGTCCTTTGAAGCTGCTCTTCGGTCTTCTTTTGTGAGCGGAGCAGCTTTATTCATTGTGACTTATGCAAATTGATCTTTAACCTAGAGGGAAGCCACAAAGAAGACTTCAGGGACTTCTGGAAGCTTTAGAAGGATCATGTTTTGGAAGTACAACAAGGAGTTTTGGACAGCCCAAAAGAAATTGTTTTACAAGTAGTTAAACGTCAAGATTTGTTGTAAATGTTCCTCTTTGACACATATTTTTTTCAGACTCTAAGGGAGACATAGTAATTTTTTCCCCCTTCCCTCAGTGTTGTACAGGTTCTTGTGCATGTAAAAGGTCTTGAAATTTTAAAAAGCTTAAAGCCAGAGCAAACAGAAGCTCCCCTCTGTCTCAGAAAACACTTCTCCTGAGGTGCCTTAAACACCTCATCAATATTCCCGCCTTTAATTCCATGACTTCTTGATATCACTATGTCACATATTTGCATAATTTATGCCTTGAATCGCAGTAGAGGTGAAGCTAACTGGAAGCTGAAAATGCAGCCTAGCTGAGCGCAGTCACAGCGAGCGGCGCTGGCACAGGTGTGTGTGAGCTGACCAATCAGAGCAGACTGGGTATTCGGGATGGGGGACCTTAAAGAGGCAGGAGCTTTTCAGACAGAGGGGGAATACAATGCTGATGCACTGGACAGTTTTAGGAAACTGATGCGTATTTTGAGCATCCAAGCATGTTATCCCATTTTAGTAGCGAGCTAAAACAAGATTGTGAACCTGAAAATGAGAGAAATATGTCCCCTTTAAACATCTTAAATTTGGGGTTCATGTGCTGATATCGTCGTGATAAATGAAAGGCTGAGTTGCTGTAACCATGGCAGTGATTGTAATGCTGTCTCCCAGCTGGATTTCTTCTACATTTTGTCTTGGAGATGGCCTGTCTTATACCACGGAGCATTGTGTAACCCATAAAATCAATGCCCTGGATGATTTTGTGAAGGCTGTTGGGCCAGCTGTGAGAGATATCTCATTATGTTGTCGCTCTCTGTGGCATTGTGCAGCTCATGTTGTGCCATGTAGTCATATGGGTTTTAAACATAGAACGAGAGCAGGTGCAGCCGTAGTCCAAAGGCACTGGAGAGGAAACAAACAACATGCCTTATCCTGCCTTGAAGTGTCCCTTGTCCCCATGGACGACTGATGTGCCATCACTCTGTGTTCCACACGCACAGCAGCCAAAGCATAGGCCCGAGCCCCAAATGGTACTGATCCACCGCCTCCTTTGCTCCCTGTACGGTACAGCACTGGCGCCTTTCAGCCAGCAGGAGTATGGGATCATGCTGTGATAAATGGCCAAGCAGCACGGGGAGGCGAAGGGGACGGTTCCTCCTTGGCTGTTTTGTTTAATTGCTAGTCCGCTAACAAGTGGTAGGGTTTGATTAAGCTCAGCAGGAAAATGGCGCACGCCTGTCAGTTAGACCGGCTGCAAAACTCCAGAGCAGTACATTACGTCACAACATTCAGATGATGAGCTCACATCAGTAATGTGAAGAACTCATCCAGCAGCAGTTCTTACATGAACAAGTCTGAGCCACACAAGACTATTATTTATATACTGTATGCTGATTGTTTAACACAGCTGCTGAAACATAAATAGAGGCATGACAATTATGTGAGAAAATTATTTCCCTCACTTCACACATGTGGAGCACATCATTCACATCATTCCTTGAAACTGCAGGTTTGTAAAATGAGTTTAGGTTTTACTTCTCAGATGCCATAGCTGCTCGGCAGTCATTTCTGCAAAACATTTCTGATATCTTGGTGAATTCATGGCGGAGATGATTTCAGTGGTTGGATCATGGTACAGCTGCCAGTGATGAAGTCATTTTTAAATGGGTTTTATACATTTTATGTAAGCTGTATTGTGTCATTGTTCACATTTTTCTGTGGAATATTGACCAGGTTTATAGAGTCCCATAATGACTTAGTTTCATCTCTAGTAACAGTCAGTATTTAATTATTATTAGATAGTAATTAGATTAATATTATTACTTTATTATCTCCTCAACAATTGAATGAATAAATAGATAAATATATAAGTATTT
>CAEMYA010001588.1:1155412-1193818 GCA_903131615.1 Diplodus sargus | reverse complement strand
CACACACACACACATATAGAAAGCAAGACAGATTAATTCTTTGGCATCTCAAGACATCAAAATGTGTGTTTTGCTCATTTTGACATACTCGAACACAATTACGTGACTTTGGGGAAAGGCTGGCATTTAAACTCTAACACTGTTTTATTGATTTTAGCAGTCTGGCAGGCGCTCGCCAACATGATTCTCCACTTCCTGTTAGCAATAAGTCACAGTATTGGCTGGTCTCTTGAAGTCGGTTGAGATGTCATATTAGAAAATCCTGGCCCTCACTTTGCAATCGTAACTGCAATAACAACATGTCTGTTAACCCTTGGCAATTTTGACAGCTTGAAACAAAGAAGATTGGGCCCATTTTTGGTCATGAAGAGTAGAAACACTATTGTGGTCGTGATTTGTGTGAAACATTCTGTATCCAACAAGAATAAACATTTTGGGTTTTCCACTGCCTCAATAAATCATTTATACCAAGTCTTCATCCAAACTTATAACATGCAATGTATATTGAGTGTTGTGCAATTTATATAATGTTTAATTTCAAGGAATTAATCAGGAACTAATATCTAGAAAACAAGATTACATAAAAAATGATGATCAGTTAGTTGAGAGCCAGATGCTGGATTTTATTTTAATGATCAGCATCAATAACGTGCTTAATATCTGTGAGTCTGCCTACTAACCAGTTATATAATTAACTATCATTATTACTATCTGAATCAGCTTCTAAATGACTCAGAACTGATTAACGTGTATATAAACTGGTTATTCTGTTACTTGTGATGTCAAATTTAGATTTATGTTGACTTGAATTATTTGAAGTTTCATGCCTTTTGTTGCCTCGGTCTATTAGAAACGGCCTCCGTCGCAGTTGGCTGTGTGGGGAACTGTAATTAGTCATCACAACACGCACCCCAGTGTCTCCCAAATCCCTATTTGAGTATGCAGACCTCATCCACAAGATAAATGGTCATTTGAGTCCAGTCCAGATAATTACATTTGTTTGTGACCTCTCGCAGAACCCGTCATCAATTTTCACCTTAGCGTGATATAACTTGCACAACCTCAGGAGGTCTAAAACTTCGCATACACCAGCACAACCAAAACCTGTCACTTCCTCCTTGCCTCCCTGTGTGTTTATTGGCCCCTGTTCAAAATAGAAAAACTTTTGTTTCTTCATTTCAAGTGAGAATTCTCATTTTCGTCTTCTCCCACAGATCTCATATTTTCCTGGATCTTCAATGAGTACCCGACATATGTGAAGCAGGATACTCGCCGCTTCATCTCACAGGAGACAGGGAATTTGTACATCGCCAAAGTGGAGCCCTCGGATGTTGGAAATTACACCTGTGTGGTGACCAACACCGTCACAAAGACCCGAGTCCAGGGTCCACCCACCCCACTCGTGCTCCGCAGTGATGGTGAGTAAAACATCATAATTACGCATGTTCATTTTTTTAGGTCTAGAACATTATATGTTGTCGGTGGCTGTCTTGTGACCAAATAATACACTTGCAGTTAGGTGGACATGAAAAATATTCCATTCCTCAAAGGCGTAGTGTGTAATGTTTTGATAATCACATGGTTCACCATACATTTTACATTTAAATGTTTGCCTAAACAAAAATGTCTTCTTTTCACTCAATGAGGTTTCCAACGTAATACTATAATGTAATAAATAAAAGTGCCGTACAAAGAATATTTTTTCGGTCGTAGTCATGATTAACAAAAAGACAAACTTGCTTCTTGTGGATGCCTGAAAGTAGGACAAGTGGTTTGAAGGAATACGAATGAAACTCAAAGGTTAATTATCTCTTTGTTTGCTAATTTCAGCATGTCCTTTAACATGTGGATCTGATGCTTTAGGCTGGCCTTATCAAGGCACTCCAGAAGAAAGGTCATTGTCAGCAAGTAATCTAATTGTGGACTTGTGTCCCAGAAGCATGCTCCTACCATATGTAATGTAATGCAGAACAAGAAATATGAGGCTAAATTGTTATTTTCACCGGAATGTATTTTGTGACATTTATATTTTACAGCTGATCTGTCGCACACAAAAAATTGAAACTCCCAAGAGTGAACATTACCTCTGATCCTAGGGATTGTCATTCTTATCTTTCTAATGTTAACATATGTTTCAACCTTATCGTTATACAAAAAGTAGCCTCAGTAAAATTATATCTGAGGCTGATACCTGCAGTATATTCATATTTGAAAATTTACAATGATCTATTTCTATTCATTTTTTTTACATTTCCATATAACATGCACACAATCTATACATTTTCAACATTTGTATATATATTTTTTTTTTAATTCTGGGTGACACATTGGTCATTATCTTGTCACTCAGCTGATTTATAGGTTGAACTGTGATTACAACTACAGCAGGGATGATATCCCCCATATTAAAGATTACATTACTTAACTTTCTTTTTACCTTATAATAACCTCTTCAAAATCATTTTGATGGTACAGTGTCTTGTAAGAGGGTGAACTGTGTCTCTGTCACTGAAATATCAGTAGCCTAACTGTGTATTGCTGAATCAGTATTGCTGTCCGTGGTGCTGAAATAGCGGACGGATCTGTAACATTGTCTTTCTTCACTGTCCTGCTCGTCTCGTCTGTTTCGTCCTGGATATGTGATATTCTCTAAATGATACACTTTTATTAGTGAATCATATAAATTAGTGGAGTCAATGTACTGCTTAAAGTAGTGTCCAATTCATGATTAACGACATTTACTCAATGGATCATTGAGACCCACTGCTGCCTGTAGAATTCCTATACCATTCCTATAATAGTTCTGAAATCATTCAGTTGCAGCTGAAAATACATTGCTACAAATTGTTACATAGGACCCCTTTGATGTTTATTTGGGTGTGTTTTGTGGAAATACATTCTAAATGTTCTTATTTCACTGTTTGCAAGATGGTAGAAACATTGCTAATAGCTTGTCTGATTTGAGCAACCGTTTTTTCAAGCAATTCCTGGGCACGTCCCTTCCCCCCTTCCCTTTTTCCCCATATACTTTTATTTTAACCGAGGGAGCAGCAGAACATCAGCTCTGCCACACAGTCACAAGGGCTCAGGTGGGGGAAGGGGGGTGCAGGCGTGCACATTGTACAGGTGTCCCCTACAAAAGGTTATGGTATGAGACAATTACCCGTCCACTTCCACCTGTCTGCTTAAAATGGCTGATAGTGCTGTGGTCGGCTTCCAGTATGAGACAGTTGTGATAAGGATCTGAATTAGCTTTCACAGTCACTCAGGGAGCCATCCTGATAACACATGGCTCACCAAATCAACGAGATGAAATTGGCCTGTTTCCTCCATCTCCAGAGCTATTTGTGCAACACAGCTTTGAATTACAGCAATGGGGAAAACCTATTGTCACACTGCTGGATGAGAGGAGCCTAAAATACCATGTCGTACACCCAGAATTGGAACAGCTAGGAGAAATGAGAGTACAATTACACATTTTCATTAATATGATTTGCCTTTGTGTCATTTAAGGGGAGGGGGGAAAAAACAATTGTGTTCTTTTCCAACATTGTTAGAAACTCTACTTCTGATTTATGAATAAGTCTCTCCCAAAGCTAGAACACCAGAGAGCACACATTCACGTCTGCTCCTTTATCCAGAGATTTTTAGCATGCACAGCAGCAATATTATAATCCACCGGAGCTGCTTCACCGACAGTGAATGGGATGCTTTGTAGACACAGTAGCGGTACCCAGGGGGATTTTATGGGCCCATTTTCTGGTTCATAGCTGTTAGCACTACAACAAGATGAAACTCATCTGGATGTAAAAGCTCAAACCGTCTATGAATTCTCAAAGTTGTTTTTTTTTTTTTTTTTTTTGTTCCATTCAACATCAGTGTGTTGCAAGTCCACTGGAATGCTGTGTTTCTGACTCATTCTTTTCAATGGGAGACAGCACTGAGAGCAGGGAGTGTTTCTGCTGCTCAGATCGCAGAGCACTGGAAGTCGAAAAACATTTCAGCTCATAGTCACTTGTCTACAGTCTACTTGAAATAGGTTCGCACTGACTGCAGCAGCAGCACAAGCCACAACTTGGGTCTTTATGTAGTTTTCTTGCCAGAGTTGTTTAGCTTGAGTTAAACATCAGAAACACAACTTTTTTTTCTCTGCTTTTTGCACTGATGCTCATTTGCATTTCTCTTTCAGGTGTGATGGGTGAATACGAGCCAAAGATTGAAGTTCAGTTTCCAGAGGTTGTTCACGTTGCCAAAGGATCCACTGTAAAGCTGGAATGCTTTGCTCTGGGAAAGTAAGCCCACTCTTAGTCAAGCTCAGCATGCTCACCAGCACATAAAAGAAAGATATTACCAGAAGAGCGCTTGGATATTTTTTTCATGTGTTTCACCACTTTGCTGCAATCCTCATGTGTTTCAAGCTAGGCTGCACATCTAAGAAATGAGGGGGCACATCTTTGTGGTGTAGAAAATCTCAAGTTAAAATACCAACTTGTGTTCGGCAATCTATAAATACCTGAGTACAGGACTGGGCAAGATGCCGCAGGTTACTGAACAGTTGGACGTCGGTCCAGGGAGTCCTACGGAGTAATTTTTGCATTTTTACAATCACCAAGGAATGAAATCTCTTTAAATGCACACCTTAGAATCCCCTTCAACTTCCCTTCTGAAACTAATATTGAAGTGGCCGTGGAACAAGTCAAATCACGGTGTAAAAAAGGTCACAGACACAGTATTAAACAGTGGTGAGTGGGTTGGCAACCTTTCTCGTCTGAGCCTCCACCATCATCACCTCCACCTCCTGATATGACAGCCAAGACCTAAACATGTAATGTGAACGTGGTTTGATGTGTATCCTGTGACACGTAAAATGTGAGCACATCAGAGATTTGCAGAAATGTAGAAACTGGCAACATTTTATTATAATGGCGACCGGGCTGATGAAAGAAGTAAAACCTTAGACGATTCACTCCTCAGCCTGCTCTCACTGATTAATTATATGTCAAAATGACATATTTAGTAGACTGGTAATATAAAATTGTTAATATAAGTGTATAAGTCATGGAAAAGTTTAGGTAATTTTGAAAAAAAATTTGTTTTTTCAAAAAAAATAGGTAATTTTGAAAAAAAAATTGTTTTTTCAAAATACCCTACACACATGTATTCTCTAATGTGGGTCCGACATGTTGTTTGCAGAAGTGTAATGACCACATTTAGGTACAGATGTCCTCTCCCTCATTAAAAATTCTAGTCTATATGTGTGATATGGACAAAATGTCTCCTATTTCACTATACATTTCGTTCTCAGTGTATGTGGTAAAATGGAATAAGAATGGCTTCTAAAATGTTTATGAATTAAAACAATTACCTTATGTGAGCAATGAATGTGAAAACAGCCTTCTAGTGTCTGTGCATCAACACAGTGATGCTCAAACATTCTTTTTGTTGGTTGGAGGGGGACTTTAACAGACACATGTGAGGAATTAGACATTTTCGCATTCTAGCATTTTCGACCCCTAGTGTCCTTATCACAAGTGCCTGGTTTATGTTTTTGAACTCCTTGTCCACAAAACAATAACACTAAAAATGATTTTCACTGTACAAAAATAAATAAATAAAGGTTCTTTTCATGTGTCTTTTCATGTCAAGCCCTCGAATAACCTTTGAATAAGTCAGAATCTGCCCTTGAGCACAAAGTAATTCACAAAAAAACTGAAAGCTGCAGCTTCAGAGTCTTAATCATCTCCACATCTCCTCTCACAGCCCGGTACCATCCATAAACTGGAGGAGAGTGGACGGTGTACCCTTCCCCAGGAAAGTAGACATGAGGAAAGCCAGCGGCGTCCTGGAAATCCCATATTTCCAGCAGGAGGATGCCGGCACGTACGAGTGTGTGGCCGAGAACTCCAGGGGAATGAACACAGTGAAAGGAAAGCTCTCTTTCTATGGTAGGTGATCCTGACGTGCATGAATATTTGACCAGCCGAACCACATCTGTCAGACTTGCTCAGACTGAGAGGCAGCACAAGCAGACACAACCGGTCTTATAAAGCAGTCAGCGGAGATCAGCAGAGGCATCATGTGGCGCACGCGAGGAGGGAGGCTCGTTTTAACAGCACATCAAAATGATTAAAGGCTGTCAGCCATGATGCCTCTAATATTTTGATCCAGATTAAAGGAGTGATGCGGATGAGGCTGAGCCCTTGGATACGACCTTGCTGGTGAGCCTTGTATTGGTTTCCACCAGATGGCATCATGATTGACATCCAACTTGACTGCAGATCAAAGCTGTTAAATGTACTATACATAGACCAGTGGCACATATGTCAGGGACATAATCTGCACAGCAGCATCTGGATCCAGTGGAAGGGGGTTAGTAGATTCATTCATTGTCACAGAGTCACCTACTGAGCTCAGATACTAGAAGTCATGATGACTGCTGACTCTTCATCCCATTATCCAGCATCAGGAAGATAATCCGCTCGCACAAAATGAAGGACTGTAGACATTTAAACATTTTTAAAGAAAACGTTTGGATGAGAACTCTTATCTTTACTTCACAGTGTTGATTTCATATTATAAAAGGAAATATTTCAGCGTGGAGGAAGCTAATATAATTCCAATGTGTCCATCATACTTAATAGTCAAAGTTAGCCAACCTCTCTGCCCACAGCAGTTGTAATCAGCGGTATTATTGCAGCTCTTTACCCATCTCATGATGACACGGTCATGGATGAGTGTATAAAAACAATTCATTCCCATTATAGTGTGTGCTGGACTTATTTTCCTTCAGGTTTGCTGACAGTTAACTTGCTCTTTGAACAATGTATGGATTTTCCTCGCACCGTGTCCGCTCTCTGTTTTCTTCCCTCTGATTTTCTCCCCTTTAAGTCACGCTGTGTCAGCTGTCAAACAATAACTCATTTGGGGCATTAAACAATTTGCTATTATTTACAAGAGCTCTGAAAGCTCTCAGCCTCTTTGGGTCTAATAGCCCAGGAGCCCGCTGTGACCCACCGAGGCTTCATTTGTCCTTCTGAGCTGCAGCTCCTCTCTCATTTTTGATGTGTTTTGTCACTGCAACTCTCTCTCCCTCTCGCTCGCTCCCTCTCCTGCTGTCTGCAGGCAGGTGATAAAAATCAGTAATCTTATTTTGAACTCCCTTTGAATTAAGCCTTTGAGACATCCGTCAGCAGTGTAAGCCAATGGGAGGATCGATAAGGGTATCTCTTGTACATCCAGGCGAGCTGGGCTTTGTGTTAGACAGGAAGACGTGCGAGTGGTACTTTATTGTGGCACTGTGGTCATTTTTTTACATTCTCGCACTTGTGATGCAGTGTTAGTCTACTGAGATGTTAGAGCTCAATCTTCCTTCAATCCCACTAATACTATAAGAATAATATGTTTAAAATATGAAATAGTGTTTTTGAAATCTTTTTCATTTTTCAGTCTCTCCTTCTAGCCCCGATTTACTAACTGACACAGGAATTCATTAGCTGCACCGACGCACAGTTTAAGCTCAAGGTGATATTAAATTAATCAGTTCTCTTTAGTTGAGTGCATTCAGACACAGTCTTTCTTTATGATTCTGTGTTGGGAGATGTTTTTAACAACTACTCAAGCCAAAGACATGGGTTGCCTTGTTAAATTTCCATTTCTTGGAAAGAAAATTGAAGTTGATATTATTCAGAGGGAAAGCAAACCTCTGACAGGTGAGTTTGCCCCGCTGTATTCACGTTTGTGTTTCGGCACACCCCCCCAGCTGCATTATCTCACAGTGATTTCACTGATAAGGCAAATTCCCATCTCTCTCCTTCTTTAGCCACTTGATGTTGTTGTGATTGTATGCGTGCTTGGCCTGGCTTGGGGAGAGATTGGCTGCCTGCTTCCATATGGTAAGCATTGACTGAGAGTCAATACATTCGCAGCGGGTGAGAGATAGAGTGAGGGACCCTGACAGCAAGGAGTAAAAAAACCCACAGATACAGTGCGGTGGTGAAAGGTGCAGTGGGTGGTGCAGCTCAGCCAGGCCCTGATGGAGCATGAAGGGATGTGATGTTAAATGACAGGTGAAGGAGTCCAGTGGAGTAACTTTCGACCGTCATTCTCTAACCACGCATGACACAAATACCACACATGCTTGTTAAGGTATAAAGGCTGGTGATGAAGCTGAAAGGGTGTTCTTTACCGCCATTTGTGGCATAATGCGTTCAGCACCGAGGGGGCTGGTGCCGAGGTCTGAAAGCACATTCTAATTGTCTATGCGGTTGATTGGGAGAAGCCCTTACCTTAAAACAGAAGCAACCACAGAGGTCGGCCCTGGTTGTAAAATATCCTCATCTTTTCAAAGAAAAAAAGTTAAATGTCGGGTGGTAGAGCATAAACCAATGTTCTCTGGGTCCTCTCAAATCCCAATGCAGCTGTACAACAATAACATCACTGTCAGTGTTAAAAAATAAAAGTAAAAAAAAGAAAATTAAATTGAATCGAAACGTGACATTAGAATTGACCTTAAAAGTCAAATTGTGGATTTGGAAAATCACGACATGCCTAATGTCAATGTGATTAAATTGATTTATATATTTTTTTATAGCACCTGTAATAAAGTGAAGGTTAGCGCAGATGTCACACCACATAGTTTGAGCATAATTGTCTCTTTTCTGTAGCAGAAAAAAAACAGCAGCTTTCATTCAAAGGGAATTGTAACCTTTTTACTGTTTGCACAGATGGCATCAGCACAGCCTCCACACAAGTTAAATGTTAATGACCTCGGCCAACCTTGTGCTGCAGCCTCGGCTGCCATAGGGATCTTAGAGGCCTACGCTACGACACATGATCCACAAATACAAATATCTCTTTGATTGTGGACTGGATTTTGATGTTGAATCTGTGCAGGACTCCAACATAAATACACCAGAGTTCACAAATACCCCCCTCTGGTCTCTACACGCACCTCTTTTTATCAGCCCTTGCTCTGCGGCTCTGAACACCCACACACACACACAGCGAAGCTCACTCATTGACTGCATGTTAAAGTTGTAATGCACAGAGAGATTGCGGAGATACATCTGCAGTTTATTGAATTGCTCTCTGTGTTATCCCGCTTTACTGAAAGGCAAATACTGTATAGCAGAGGCCAATTAGAGCCGGATTTGTACGGGTGCTGAAAAAGCCTCCACAAAGGTCAGTCCTTGAGAGTGACATCAGGCGAGGTCTGCGGAATGGAAAAGTGCGGTCAGCCATTACTCTTGTCCTTAGGCTGGCCTTGTGTGATATAGGATGATAGTGGCTTGACCTACACATCATCCAGAATGTACAGCGCATTAACACACAGAGCTTTACAGATCGAGTTTTATGTGCCATTTTTTTTAGGCTCAATCGTTAACTAGCCTTGAATTACTTGAATGACACAGCAACAATCAATTCTGCTCCTGAATAATTATACCACCATTTACTTAGATTGTATAGAACGGAGGGTTTTGTTGCACCAGTAGCCACCCTTATGTATGTGGGAATGGGTTTTAGCCTTGAACTAAACGCAGTAAATGTGGGATGTCAGGGTGCTGACACCAAAGGCTGCTCTCATTATTGATTGTGAATCTCTTCTGATACACGGACTAAAGCAACAAGTCAACCAAATCTAGAATAATATGCCTGTCCCTGCTAACTCTATTGGCAGTGAATATATCGTAAGAAAGAAAAACAAGTTCAAAACTGGACGTGTTAAATGGCTTTAAATATATAGATATAATGATAATGATATGAGAAGTGCCCTGCTGCTGTATCAGTGCATTAGACCTATACTCATGTTTTCTTGATAGAGATCTGAGTCTGAATGATAAGTGAAACCACAATGATAAGATGATATCCCTGCATCAAGAGCACTGTCCACTTCTGCATTGACTGTGATAGGTGTTCAATTATGGTGGAGGAGAATATTGAGAATATGGGAAATAAAAGCATATATACGTAAAAAAAAAAAACGAAAAGAAGGACATGAAGTTTTGTCAGCCCTGAGTGCGTGCATGCTTCCTCTGAGCCGGCAAAAGCTGACAGAAATAATCAATGCAGACTGTATGTAGCCTGACAGCTGAAACCCAGGGTTAAAAAAAAAAGTATTGTACTCAAAGCTTGCAGTACTTCTCGTTAAAATTTCATTTCTGTAAGCGCATTCTAGCCTTATAATTGATAGTGACTAAGACAGGAATATAAACATTGTCAACAACTCACCTCGTCCTAACTGGATTGTGGCAAATGAGCAGATTCAGATAGCTACTGTTGACATGATTTTAGTAACTAAATCCGTACACAATATGCCTTCTCTAATTTGTCATTCCCTTAAAACTACAATATTTTGTCTATGTCAAAATATCTAATTCAACAACCTCAGCTCACTCTCACATTCTCAATGTTTCCAGCCCCGCCTCATCTCATTGAGAAACCCCAAGATGTCCAGAAGCTCATTGATGACTCGTTGGTGTGGGAGTGTAAAGCCACAGGGAAGCCGAAGCCTTCGTACAGGTGGATGAAAAATGGAGAGAACCTGGAGTCGGCAGAGGTGAGATCTGCCAAGCACAAGCATGTCTTTAGAAATTGAAGATAACACTCTCCTTCCAAGGTTAGACTTGCAGCAGCAGCAGCAGCTCTGGCACAGATGTTCCTTGCGTACTTGCTGCTGCTGAATGAAGAATGTGAGCAACCATGTACTGTATTTCCAAAGCTTTATTGTGCTGTTTGTTCAAGCTTTGCTCACTAATTACCATACATTATTGTCTTCATCATTACAACACAGCTCCTCCTGTGCAGCAATACATTATGTTATTCACTTCCACAGAACAGCATTCATTTGAAAGGAATTAGACTGTGTCTACTATGGGGGGAGACTGAACTGTAAGCAGGCCAAGTGGGTTTTTTTATGCTTGTCTGTAGCGCGCAGTGATGTAAGAGCTGCTCTAATCTTCTGTTAAATCTCTCTTCACCAAGTGCACTTTTTAAGCCTGCGCCACCAAAGACGAGAATGATTCACTATATAAACACTGTATACCCTGCTTTCATCTGACCTCTCCGAATCCCTATTATGGGTGCATTGATGATAGATGAGTATATTTTTTCTTTCTAATAACAAGAATTAAAAACTCTCTAAATGCTTAGATTCCAGCTTCTTAAAGGGAAACTCCATTATCTGGGGAGTACTGCTGCATATGTGAAAAAAGTAGAATAAAGTATGTTGTGGCTCTAGGAAAAGCTGCGTGCATTCTGCTAGAATCCTCCAGTGATGTCATCAGTGGCTACATTGCAATGTGAGTAATGTAGGCACAAGATTTTGAAAAGCAGTCCACTGGTCCGATATTACATCCCTTTAACACTGTCAGACTCTTGCAGCTTAGCCAATGAATTTCATCAGAGATGTTTAGAGGGAGACACAAATTGTATTGTACAAACACAAATTATATATCCCACTCTTCCTCTGAAAAGCCAATTGTCTGCTTTATCACAGCTGAAAAGTGAAGTATATCATCCAGTTTTGTTGTTCTGTTGACCCCAGCGCACAGGTAGGATTCGTGACAGTTTCATGCAATTTTGTGCAGCTGCTCTTTTAATAAGCATGGAAGATAAAGATATCTTGCTGCTACACAGGATTAAGGATGATGAGGTTATTCAAACATTAGACATTAAAGTGGTGTAAGAAAACTTTTCCTCTCAGCGTTTTCCAAGTGCTTTTATTGTTACCAATGTTGTTGCAAAGACAACTGAAGTCACAAATGACACAAGACAAAATATTTATTCAATAATTTAGTCTATTATAGAAATGGACCGCCAGTTATCCTTCCTCCTCCAGCATGACTGGTCCCTGGTGGCAGACAAAATTGTGTAGCGTTGATATCGAGGATTGGAGGGAACCACTGTAAACACAGCTGGCTTCATTATTTTATATTCATTACACTGTGCAATCAACATTAAATTCATAACGATGCATTGAAGCAGAAAACATGTCCATTGCTAGTTTAAACTCACATTTATTCAAGTGCGTCTGATGGGATGAGCTGATGACATCATGTTGCAGCGCTCTGGACTCAGCCGTAAAAAGAAAGTTGTTTAAACTTGTGCATGTGACATGAAGGTGCCGATGAAGTTTTATACTGCCGGCCGGGAGACAAGATGGCTGTTTAGTGGGAAGACTGCCTTTAAGATCATCACTGGAGGCAACTTACCAGATTACAGGCAGCTTCTTCTGAGCCACAAAATATCTTTAAGACCTTTAAACTTACTGTGATGTGTAGAATTGGAGGAGTTACCCTTTAAAGGTGAATATGTTGGTTTCTTTCCACCTCTATGACAGTTAAAAGAAAATATTACTTACTCACCCTCTTCTGACATTTTACACCAAATAACTAATCAATGAATCAAGAAAACAATAAACAATGAAAAGGCTCTTTAGTCGCAGCCATTCTTATTTGTAGATCAAACTTTAAGGAAGAAATGTTTTTGGCATTTGCAAAAAGCAAGAGTCAATATTCCTTTGTTATATTGCATTATTAAATGGCATCCTTTAGCAAGGTTGTTTGGAAAGGATTGATTGGACGTTGGCGCACAGCTTGCACCTGATAAATAAACAGGCATTATGTTAATTTGCTTCATTATGCAAAAAAGGCAACACGCACTCCAGAGGATATCGATCAGTGCATGGATGTTATACATGTTGTTGAAATGAACCCAGTCTGTCGTGGTGTTACTAGAGGCAACACTCTGCACAGCAAAGCCTCTTTCTCATAAAAAACAGATTTGGCTCGCTATCAGCGAAGAATAATCAACAATCTGTTTGGCCAATGGCGAGCATTTTTATCAAAACCCTTTAGAAGGTAACAGCACTCTTGTGTTTGTTTGTTAGAAAACAAGACAGCCCATCTGTTTTTATGTGTTAAACAAACCACATGTTTGTTTCTCCTAATAGGTTGTTTCTTAAAAATAGTCAGTATTAGAGGCCTTGTGAAAGCAATGTGTAGTTTTATTTTCTGTTGTTAGTGCGACCTTACTCCTACTTCTACTTCTTCTTTCTCAGTTTATTTTGAACTAAATGCATTCAAATGAAAAACAACCATTGTTGAAAATTCCTTAGCAATGGGTGAAGATACAGCTGCACCTCGCCAAACTCAGCCCACTGGAATCAAATCAATGAATGCATGATTAAAGGTTACACTGGCTGTGGATTTTCTGCATATCTCCTCAACATAGACATAATAAATGGATATATTCCGAATGCATGGGTGAATGGATTAATCAGCAAAGGTGTTACATTGTTTGAAATGCCACCATTAACCACAGTGGCTTAATGAGTGGAAGAGGGAAAGGTCAATGATGTAAGGAGCAGTGGGGAGAGGATGCACCATTTGTTGTTATTTATTACAGTGAATCAATTGAGACCTTTCTGACTGCAGAGTTCACTGGAAATTGTTTCTGCTGACAGGCTTCTAACTTTGAGCAGCTGAAACAGAGCCATCAATATGTAAACATAACAAAACTACGTGTTATATCTGGTGGAAGAAATGTACTATACAGTACAGTAGATCAGTAAGGGGTCATGATATATATAGCTGAGTATATGTGCATTCAATTATTCAATGTCAGTCATTTAAAATATTTAAGAACCCCAACTATTTCTAGTGTTTCACTCTAATAATAGTACCCCTCAAACTGGTTCCGTGTTCCACCAGCAGGACGGTTTCACACTGTGAGACTTTGGGGATGCTTAATGCCATTCTATTGCAAAATGCTGTATTAGAATGCATCTGTTCTTGTGGCTGTTTTTCATCTGAAGGACTTCACTCTCAGCTGCTTTATTGACAATGGCTGCGGGATTAAGTGGCTCTGCAATTAAAGGGAAACTCCACCGTGAAACAAGAGTAGTCTGTTTAGAGCGGTAACACCGTGCAGATGGCAAAGAGTATGGTACTTTGATTAAGGTCATTCCTCTTAGGACTCAAAGCCTTTAACTTTCAGGAATGTGTGATCTAATGCAATCCACTTCACCCCGATTAGGACAGGAAAGATATTTTTGCTCAAGTGGTGCAAACTGGCTGAGCTAAAAGCTTTTGTTTGAAGCCAGTGTTAAGCTTTAGAAGCTCTTTGGTACTCAGGCATGTACAGTAGATTCATCCAATGCCTATTAGTTGACATGGCAGATTTTCTTCACAGTTCTCGATGTATCAGTTGCCATACCTCCAGACTACAGAGCAGCTTCTTTTCTCAGGCTAAGCAACTTCTGAATTCATTCTTAACACTTCACCATATGTCTTTCTTGTGTAGCATAAAGGGACAACATACATTGTGTTTTCTAACCCTGTGGGGTGAAATAAACCTTGAACGAATAGGTGCCTCTCCAGTGATGTAATTTAAATCACAAGAAAGTCTAAAACCAAGGGGTGGTTGGATTGGTCATATACAGCAGGCCGGGGTTTTAGGCCTGTGTCTGACCAAGTCAAGATTGACGTGTTTTTAAGTTAACGTCGGTAATTTTGCAGAACAAGTGACATGATTGAATATTGTTATTTTCCTAAACCTGACCAAGTAGTATTTGTGCCTAAACCTAACCAAAGCACGTTTCACAATGTTACTAACAGTCCAAAAGTCAGAATATGTGATATTATATTAAATGCTTGTCAATTTGTCAGCTTTATTTTGAAAGTGTAACCAAATGTTGTTGTGTATTTATCATTGTGTGCTTGACCGCAGAGCCCTTCACGTCCAAAACTGACACCAGAGGGTTGCTTCAAGTGTCATAGTTTGAAGCTTAGGGCCAATGACTAAGCTGCTGTATTTGACAGGTTTGAAGTGAGATCGTGTTGGGTCAGGTCCAGTGTCCATATTGAAGAACCTACAATTTTAGATGAAGGCAGAATGTTTGACAAAGCAGCATTAAAACGAATTACTGTGGTGTGGCAAACATGTCCTGGTCTACAAATCAGATGTAAAATGATGAATCACATCGCAATATCTGTCAAAATGAATGT
Organism: Diplodus sargus; assembly: GCA_903131615.1. Classification (NCBI taxonomy): domain Eukaryota; kingdom Metazoa; phylum Chordata; class Actinopteri; order Spariformes; family Sparidae; genus Diplodus; species Diplodus sargus. The sequence goes on along the minus strand of CAEMYA010001588.1, from coordinate 1,178,813 downwards.
AATATGAGTTTTTTACCATGTGTTGCAGCCCTGAATCCTGCCCAGGGGAGCATTTATCATTTCTTGGTGTTCAACTCTGTAGTGCGTTTTTTGGTCTGTGAGATCAAACTTGTCAGTTCAAAATGAGTTTTACTTTTCTTAATTGCCGCTTTTTGTTTTTTACATTATTGCATTTGAAGAGGAAAAAGAAGGAAAAAGGTTGATTTTTACCTTTTTACTTATACACACAGCGGTGGCTTAAGCTGTTATCGTATAAAATGTACCTTGCTTAAGATGCACAGCTGTAATGTAAATGTGCATCTCACAAAGGCTTCTGGTAATTAAAAATTCGAGGGAACATCGCTGTAGACAGCCATCAAACCCAAGAAGCTCACTTTTTAAACTTGAAAAGTCACTCCTTCGTTCCATATATTCATTAATATGTTTCTGCAGCTTTATATCAAACGAATCAACCCAGTGTTGTTGGCAAATGACATTGCCAATCATTTTCCTTCAGCATAAGGCGTGCAGATGGTCCCCCCAGGTCCCGGCACGAAAAACTGCTGATTTGTGAGGAACGTCATGCTTAATTAATAGCAGCCGTAAACGCGAATGCTTTCCATACACAGACTGATATACGCCACCAATCGCCTCCCTTGCCAGCAGGGATATTCGCCCCTGCACATCCAGAGAGCCACGGAGCGTTATGGAAATTCAGGCACAACCTGCTCAAACACAGGATTAGTTTGTGATCTTTCAGTGAGGACAGGCTCTCTTTTCATGTGACAGTACCTTAATCCCCCGCGACTGGAGTTCAGGCCGCTTCAGACACCCCTATGGAAATGGGCTCTAATGACATTATGGCTGAGCCCGAAGAAAACACAGGAGATGAGGAGCATGAGGAGGCAGAATCTGACACGGCTGCATAGAGATGTATGAAAACTGCTCAAGGATTTAACACTGTAGCGACGGAGTTGAGTGAGAGCTCGAGTTCAGAGAGATATATTGAGGATTAAATGTCCAACAGATGCACTGATCCAACTGAGTTTTTAGTTCATCAGGCCCAGCCAACCTTAAGTAGATCTTAATTTGACGGCTCAGTGGCGAGAGAGGTCTCTCCTGCAGGAATGCGAAAACGATAGTCCAAACAGATGAAGAGGAGGTGCAGCTTGACCATGTAAACAGCACTCAGTATGTATGTGGCATACCTATCAGAAAAGCAATTTTCCCAATGCATTATACCTCAGATGGTCCGATATTCCTTCCCCTCTTATCCCCCCCTCCTGCTGAAGGGGAAACAGGCCCTGTGGTGCGGTCGCAGATATAAATAGGGCATGGTTTTTTATTTCACTCTCATAAACATGCAGATTGATTAGGGTCATTTTCTGCTAGCCTGCCTCCATCCACCCAAGCCTTTCCCTCCATTAGTGATGAAAACCTAGATTTATTGCCACGTCTGTCACTTCCAGACCATAATTCACTGGCCCACTGGCTGGCTGTTTTCATGTAGATGAGCTCTGGGAATAAGGCATATTAAAGGCATGTATCTCTATGTCCACAGGAGCGCATACAGGTCGCCAATGGAGCATTGTCAATCAGTCGCTTGACCCTTACCGACACAGGAATGTACCAGTGCGTGGCTGGTAACAAGCACGGCGAGGTCTACTCCAATGCAGAGCTCCGAGTTATAGGTAAGCTGTGTGTGTGTGTGTGTGTGTGCCCATACAATAGTTGGCATAGAAATGTGTGCGCAAGCATACATTAAGCCATATTTGTTCTCACGTTTGCCCCGTCTTTTTTCTCTGCTCAATAGCACCGGATGACCTCGGGCCTCATTCTTTTTGGCCACTAATCGAAAGGCATTAATTATAAGTTGAACGCGTCCGGCTGACAGTGATGTATGCCAGAGCTGCTCTGTTCACCAGCCTCGCCCATCTGCCCTGTCAAGCCTGTCACTCTCCTCTCTGGGCTGGCAGCAGCTCTCATTCACTATTCATCCTCCAACATGTCTCATCCCGATCATGTCCCTGATAAAAAAATCTGGCTCAGCACAGCCAAGTGGACTGGTCAAACGCGAGGTAGAGATTTAAGAATAAAGGATGTGACAGTACTGGAGAGCTGCACACGATCTGAAAAGGGCAAATAATGTGTTTTTAAAGTGGTCTACAGATGCCAAGAATCAGGGGTACCCAAACATTTTCCCTTAGGGACAAAACTGGATCTTAAGTGAGTACCACAGGCCAAAAGCGGGCCCTGATAATATGGCCCTGAGAGACAAAAAAAAATTCTAGTCATAATACATTTATGTCTGATCTAAAATGTTTTGGCTCCTGGGTTTATCATCACTTCTTATTTTATTCTAATTGCTAGGTTTTGTTTTTTTGTTTTTTTTCTCCTCTTGTCTCTCAGGGCTTCCACGTTGCTAACAGCCCAATTTCCCTTAATTAACTGACTTCTTCATAAAGTGTCACTGGGCTCGCCATGCTCAGATTAAAAAATAATAACAATAACAATTAGAGATCTTACATATTTAAAGAGCATTTTACCTGACCAAAAACAGCCTAAACAGCAATTAATGATGCAATTTCTTCTTCTTCTTCTTCTTCAACTGCTTCTGCTCCTTCTTCTTCTCCCTCCACGAATATCCTGTTGGCCCAGTCAAACCGTTGTCACAACATAACAAACTTTGCTTTACTGAAATGATGAGATATAGCAGCTGAGCCGACATAAGACTTAAATCACTGGAGGAACTAGGGATGTCAACCGGCGAGAGTATTTATGACCTGTTACATATGTTGGTCTATAGGTTAATTTACACACAGACACACGTCTGCTAGCAGCTTACTGGAGCTGTCTCAGGTGAAAAGTGGAGCCGTGTGCAGCTGCTCATTGAGTCAGTGATGTGCGGGGTTAAAGGGAAAGCGCCTCTTGTATTTTTTACGTAATTTTTCATTTTAACCAGTTAGTTACCACCTAATGGCTCATAGAAAACAAAATTAACTGAAACTGGCATCACTAACAGGAGCTATTGCATGTAAGATGAACGAGAACATATTGATTGTTGCATCACATTTCTATTCAATCAAGGCCTGACACAGGGTAAACAAATTGCTTTGTACCTTGCTGTTATAGAAAATATGCATATAAGTGTGTAGGCTCACTGTCTACATGAGTGTTTAGTCATCCATCAGTTGTCATTGCTTTCTGTGCGAGCCCAAATGAATTATCATTATTTTGAGGAAACAGAGTTTGTGATCTGGAGATCTCCAGAGAATGATCTTGTTGTTTTTCTGTCTCTGTTGATTGACATCCATCTCTTCAACTCCACAACATTAATAATGGGTGTTACTTTTGAGACCTCTTTGATTACTAATTATTCAGATTGTTCAGAGGGTAATCTAGTGTCTTAGTGTGAATTACCCATGGAAATCAAGGAGTTAATTTATAAGCTCATTTTAGAAAATGGTGGAAACCATGATGAGACGTAGTATCAGATAAATAATCAGAGATCATTTGGAGGAGAAGAGATGTGAGGCTTTTACAAACAGCAGCTTTAACATGCTGCTCTTGTTTCAGCTGTTGCCCCAGATTTCTCTCACAGCCAACTGAGGAGCCAGACGCTGGTGAAGGTGGGAGGAGACGCGCTCATCGAGTGCAAGCCCAAGATGTCTCCTTGGGGCGTGGTGTCATGGCGGAAGGGCAGCGAACCACTCCAAGAAAGTAACAGGTAAAACAACATTCACACTATTTTTTTCTTCTCTCATGCCACTGTGAGGACGGCACGACTTCTCTCTGCATGACTTCTCGTTATTTTTAGCCAGGTACGGACTCCTGGAGGCCTCCTGCTCATGTGTATTTACACGGACACATCTTGTGCTGAACAACACTTGCTGCTTGTTCACATTTAAATACATAACATGCACTTTAAGTCATCTCCAGTGTGATGCCGTTTGCAATATTGGGCGAGAGACAAATATGATATGGAAACAAGTCAACAAATATCATCAAATGATTTTGAATCCTCCCTTCACCGAGAGAAATTATGAGCATCGACGCATTCAGAAGGGAGGATACGCTTAGTTTTAGGCGGGTATCTCAAACAGGTTGAAATCTACATGATCACTGGCATTTCACTTAATTATTCTAGATCAAATATTATGTTCACTGCAAGATATATCATAAATCATTAATAGATCAGGCCGGAGGCAACCTCAATGCTTTTCGCTTTATGTGTGCGGTCATTTGAATTGGTCAGGTCTAGCAACCCAGCAGGGGTCCAAGAGCGAAAAAAATATGCAAGGGTGTCGTCAAGCAAGATTGTAAACACACAATCTTGACTTACTTTGTAATGTGAATTTTGTGTTTCTTCGGTTTAACTCAGAATCGTTGTTACAAAAGATAGAATTGTGAAGCCATGGTAACATTAGAGGGGCACAATGTAGGTCTGCAGAAGAAATTCAAACTCTGAATTTCAATATTTATAGTATTAACGAGGTAATAATAGGTGGTTCTCAGAGGAAAATAATTCCTCAGAACACTGTTTGAAACTTGAAAGGTGGAAGGGTCCGCCACTTATAAACAAAGTAAAACAGTATCAAATTGTGTTGTCCTTTAAGTTCAGTTTGTGTATTCAGTTTATTCAACAAATGAAGATCTTTCCCTTCTGATATAAATTTCTCCTCCAAAACTACATCGTGCACCTTTAAAGTGGTTTAAAATTCTGTTGCATAGTGATATAAACTGTGCAGTAAACTGTACATGTGAGTCAGCTTTAAGCTTGTGGATCAATTTAAACCGGCCTACCTGGTTCATACGGTGTGTCATCATCATTCTCTGAAATAACATGCACTCATCAAAGTACACGGCTACAAGAGTAAGATGGAATTTTGGCACTGAAAACAAAATCTGAACTGAAAAGAGAAAAACGTTGGCATGGAAATATTTGTAACTGAAAAAGTTTTATTGGCACTGACGCAAGTATTTTGGCAGCGAGAAAAGTTCCACTGAAAGTTCCAAACATAAACCATATTTAAAAACAGAAACCATCTTGTAATGGGATCACACCGGCCTGTCAACATGTCAGCGTTCCAACCACATCCACCTTCAGACTCAGTCTTCATTTCGATCTCAGCTACACACCTGGAAAGTTCCCTAACCTCATTTTGCTCAATTGTGATCTGTCAACAGACAGGCACACACGCTGTATTAACACTTGCCAAAGCATTCAAAACTGCTTTTGTGTTGGGTCCTACTATAATGGGTGACGCGCTCACAGGGACTCACGAGGTGAAAACATTACCAGCTGATACTCAGTGCGTTTACATGCACAGCTTAGTCAGATTGCAGCCATAGTTCGACTATGCTACTCAATCAGACAACTGCAATTATCCGTGTATACATGCCGGTGAGAAAATCGAATTATTGGCCAGAGCATGTCATACCCCGGTACGATAGGTGGCGCTGTACCCATTTCAACTAGTGGTAATAGAGCCACCTCCGGCTGACCTCTGTTCGTCACCAACAACACAAACTAGATGCCGCCGTCCTTCTACTTCCGGCTCACGGCCCCGGACAAAAATCTTGAGCCTGCGCAGAGCGCAAAATCTGATCCAATCTGATTGAACGTATACATGAGTAATGCGATTATCAATCGAATAATCTCGGTGTTTTAATGCGACTATGAGTAATCCGATCCAGTCTGATTTTAGTCAGACTAAGGTGTATACATGTATCTTAAAAATCTGATCATAGTCAGACTAACTCAGTAGTTTTCTTGAGTGTCATGTAAACACACTGTCTGTCACAGCTGGAGAATTGTTTGTTTTATTGGTATTTTGATGTGTTTTTCACTGACAGTCTTCTGATTGGTCCAATATTTTTCGAGGAGACTTTGCAGATATTTCCCACCATTCTACCCTGCTGAGCACTATAATTTCTTGTTGCTAAATACTGTAGTGCAACTTCCCCCATACTGTTTATGAGATCAAACTGTGTGATCAAAAATCGAGTAATTAAATGTTACCTAATTGTTGCGTTTTGTTTCTTTCATTATTGCATTAAAAGATTTGAGGAGAAAGAAGGAGAAAAAGATTGTTTTTTCCACTGTTTCCTTAAATCCACAGTGGTGGCTTGAGCTGTTGTGATTATTTAAAATGTAGTTTGTTTGAAATGTGCAGCTATAATGTAAATGTAAATTTGCATCAGTCACACAAAGGCTTCCAGTAATTCTAAATTCAGAGGAATATAGCCGCAGACAGCAATCAAACCCAAGACGCTCACTTTTAAAACATAAAATTCAGTCCTTCACATCATATAATCATTTACATGTTTCTGCAGCTTTGATTCAAATGAATCAACCCTGTGTTGAATTTACATTGCAAATCATAGTACACGTGTAATAATAACTCTTGAATATTCACAAACTGGGTTTGATGGTTGGTGTGATTCAGTATTCTGATGACTTCGTCAGAGACAATCCTCAGATTCTTTTCTTTAGGCCTGTCTTTTTGTGTGACATTGTTTTTACCCTGTCAGTATTTCGTTCAGTGTCACTGGTTTTTGGTTTCATCTTTGCGTCACCGTTGTGGCGAGGAGGGGTTTGAGGTGAGGGTGATTAACATATCTGCATACTAATGAGCTCCTCTGGACTGAAGGTCTGCTCCGGAGCCTCAGACACATCTCTGACATGACATACGCCTGGCATGCAGCCTCCTTGATTTCACCTGAATCTCTGCTAGAACAAGCTTCTGTAACATTAGGTTATGTCTGCTGTCATGGGTGAAGGCAAGCTAAGTGTGTTGCAAAACAGTTGTGTTCATTTGGTCATTGTTACATTGATGAATCAAAATGGTCCTGTATAATCAGGTGCCTTTGTGGTCTGGGCAGTAACAATCCTGTCAATGTAGCAGTAGCAACCGAGAGTTTAACTTTGAGTCCAGCGAGGCACCTTTCCTTTTCTGTGGCCACTTTACCGCCCCATTAAAAAAAAAGAAAACAGTGACATTATCATGTAACATGGCAGATTATCCATTATTAATGCAATTAATGATTGTTCTGAACCAGAAACAGAATTCATTTTATTGCCAAGTAAGTTCACACATACAAAGACTTTTGCTGTGGTCTGTAGGTGCAGAACAACAAACAATGCTAAGAATACTAAATAAACGTTTACAATGCAAAATTCCAAAAAGAAGGTGTGGAACTATGGTTCTTTCTTTGAGTGTTGCAGGCATCCAATAAATAACGAGTGCATTCTATATATAAAACAAATACAAACTATTTTATTTCTTTATGGTATTAAATTGAACATAGGTTGAAAAGAAACACGTTAATCATTGCAGCCGGTTTTTACTCTTTTTGGAATTGGGAATTTGGAAATTATGATTTTATTCTAAATTCAAAAGTTCTGAATCAAGGCCCATCAAAAGGCTCCTGTCGCTGCGGCATGTTGCATTTCTCTATGTCCATGGAGATGTGATGATGCATCCTCAGGGGTAGTGAGAACACTCACAGACCAGCTAAGAGAAAAAGCAGCATGAAGCCTAACTGAGTATGGGTTAATGGGGTTTGTCGTGTTTTATCTCCAGATCTTTAGAGGTGGCCAAACAGACCGCCTGCTGAGTAAATTCAAAGTGCTAATCAAGTACTTTTCACCTCAGCAGGGATGATACGGGCTCCTGGAGTCAAATTATTCAACTTCGGACTGGATTCCAAGTGTCTGGGGAACAGAGGGCGATCTCAGTGTTCTGCCACGTTTGACCCCTGAGATGTGATGTGTGCTGTGTGTGATAACTTAAGCCAGTGTTTATGTGTGTCTGCCTGGGTGAAGCCTGAAGTCTGGCCCAGTAGCCTCATTGTAGACAGGGGTCATCCATTGGATGTCACCATTCTAGCATGACTCGGCTCTGACAGCAGGGCTGTGTGCACACTGTCTTGCCAGGCTTTGCATATATACAAAGCGGTGTTGTTGCTTGTCAAACAAAGTGGCGGCAGATTTGCATAGTGGTTTCGCTGCTGGTGCCCTTCACTCGCCCTGCACCGCTTCCATCACATTTCAACCTCGCAGTGCCTGGTCCATTTTGATCCTGGTGTTTTGAATGCATAGACTAGATTGATTTCACATCAGTCTTTGGTGTGACATCCTCCTCAAGTGAAAAATGAAAAGGCAGCGCCTGTCCCAATGTTAAACAGGTGCTTTGTGGTCCTTTGCTTTGCTGGAATTCTGTCCCTGCACGTACCTGTCCATCACTGGACTTGCTCTTTGTTATAAATCAGCCCAGTTGCCAGAAAAAAAAAAAGTTTGGTTCCACAAACCATGGAAAAGTTCAGATTGATAGATGCCATACAAACCATATAGACATGTCTACAATACATTACAAGCGTTTGGTGAGCTGACTCTCATGTGTGGAGGTGGCATTAGGGCTTGGCGAGAAGGCTGCCAAGCAATGGACACAATTCTACACAATGTTTAAACATTTGTAAGTATGAAACCACTGAATATTTATTACAAGACGTCAGGAAATTTTACAGATGGTTTGTGGCAACACAATCAAACTTTTTTTAAGAGAAGTCGTGACCAGGGTTTGCATCAGCTGGTTTATACAGACTTTTTGCCGGCAGATGAAAATATGTACTGCCAAAATGTCTGCTGGGAAATAAGCAAAATAAATGTATAAATGTATTTAAAGTATACTAAATAACATTATAATGTGTGACCTATGACATATGTTAATAAGACAACTAGAATATAGACATATTATGCAGAAATGTGTTTTTCCATCCTTTGACTCTGCCATTGATTTCTGCCTGAAAAAATGTACATGGACTGACTTGACAGCAGTTAGCACAGGTCCGAAATGTCAAATGTGAAGCAGACATCCCCGGGCCAGTTTTATTTAAAAAATAGAAATTAAAAACACAATACAAGGTGCAACAAGTACTGACCACAGCAAAGGGTCAAGATGCCAAAGATGCTAAAGATATTTCAGATCATAGTGGCAGAAGAAGTTGATCTTTTCAACAGCATCACCAGCAAAACCATAGTTTTCCTGAGGGACTGAGCGCCCAGCACCTGCTCTTCGATCGTGACCGCGTCAGGTTCTTCTTGCGGTTTTTTGACTCACATACAAATTATATTCTCAACTTTGTCCATCAGGGCATGAACAAGTGAACAGAAAAGACAACGTGTTCTGCACCAATTGTAAGAGGACAGAAGGACAAATTAATCCAGATTATGGTGGAGTATTAACCGCCAAATTGGAGAAAAAAAAAGTCAAGCATTAACACTTATCACGACTTCTCTAGCCAGTGCTGCTGTAGTTCAGGAGCAGCAATCGTGAAGGTTGCTGGTTCGATTTCCCCCGGAAAATCTTACTGCAAAAAATAATTTTTCTAGTGCTCTCTTTATTGTTGTACATTTAAAAGTCTGACTGATGTTCAGAAATTTGTCTTAATGCTTTTAGTGGCACTAAATAAATGATATTTGGTTCAGACCACCTGTGCCGCTGCAGCAGAATGAATAAGAAAGAAGCGCAGATTTGAAATTAAAATTCAGCAGTCCCAGCTGTATTACATTAAAAGGAAATGTTTTGCCATGATGACGGACTGTGTTGCCAGCTACAGCAGTGCGGTAGCCGTTTACAGAGCTTGAAAACACATGGCAGTGCCTTTAAATGTGCTGATTACAGCTCCCACTTACTCTCTTTCCTATTATCTCCCTTCTCTCTCATCTGCGACATACACACATACACCCCTGTGTTGTGTGCTGCGCAGTTAAAATGCTCAGCATCTGTTGTTGTAATCATTAGAACAGTCTTCTTTGAAATGGCTGCCCAATAATAGCCGTCCCGCCTGTAGGTCGATGACAGTATTCACTCTTACCTTGCTGCTTGTTTTGAAAATCACAAGACTTCAGTAAAAGGAGGCCACTGATGCGAATGAGTGAACTGCAAATGATGGGACAAACAACATCCTGATTTCACACATTGGCTGAGTGATAAGCACACATACTGCATTTCTTGCTTGTTAACTTTGTTGATGTTTTTCTGTATATGAAGCCCAGATAAAAGAAGTGTGTTAGTGGCCTGTGTACGCATGTCTGAGCAGGTCTTTTTAGTTATGCACCTGAACAGAAAGGTGCAAATTCATAAGAGGCAGCTGTGAACCCCTTTTGTTGAAGATTAATTGCCTTAATTGCGTTAGCACTCCACCGTGGCTTCGGCGGAAAGAGAACCAGTGTCACCGGCTGGGTAATCCATCTTCATAGCAGCAGCTCCCCCTTTTTTTTTCCTGCAGAGGACCAGTGGAGGGGGGTGTTGTCGGGGAGGGGTGTCTTATCTACCCCAGACAACCCTGCAGGGACGAGGTTTAGATGACATCAGCTGGAACAAAGCAGCTGAGAGCGCAGAGCAGAGCAGGTCTTGCTGATGAGTGTGTAAGTGGGCCGTGTCAGGTGTGGGCAGCAGCCTTTAGAAAACACGCCATTTCAATATGTCACTAGCAGGAAGAAATCAAGTTTGTTAGGCCGCCCATAGCAGACACACTCAATCAGCTGTCCTCTCATGAGCTGCCACAGGATGTGCTGACGCCCTGAGGTTGCTCCCCTCTGCATTAAACACCACCTTTTCAAGAGCTTGAGTATTTATCTCCATCAGCCGTGGCAGTCACACAAATATTTGTGCTGGATCTTTGAAAAAGGGTGTTTACCCCTGGGGGGAGGCGTTTGGGTGCTTTGGGTGTGGCTGGGACAGATCCCGTCACTTTTTGTTTTCTGGCGTTCAGCTGCTGCACTAACACACGTTGCCTTGTTGAGTCTTTTGGTCCACACTGCAAAAGATGGAGGATAATTATACTTAAGCCTTTTTGCTCTTTAGCATTCAAACTCTGTTCCCTTCTTCTCCTGCTAGTTGAGTGACAGCTGGAAGTTCAGCATGCCTCAGGTATCCATGGCAATTCCTTTTAGTAAGCATGGTCCAAAAGGTCATACATTTTAAATAGGTTTGAGGGATGACAATGTGATGCAAATATTTTATGCAAAATTTTCTGTTCTGTCATTTCATTGTATGATTTTTATTCTAGATTATGCATCATACCTCTCAGAATAGGTATTTAGGCTGGGGAGAATACCGACCCTGCTGATAGATTTCCCGTGAAAGCAGAACGTGGTCCTTTATTTGTATTATAATTGCTGAGGGGCAATGGCACTCCATGAACAAAGTGCACCTGGCAAACTGCTGGCCAGTCGAAACGCTAGTCGAGCTCCTGTTGTGTTCGTAAGTGCACAAAACAGATGACATACAATATTAAAAAAATGTTTTGTGCGTATCGATTCTTTAAAATTCTAAATACCATAAAATAGTTGCTAAGAAGCACTTTAATGACATTTATTAAAGCATTTTAAAAGTCGATATTAAATCACATTGTGAGCTCTGGAGAGAACCAACTAACGATGTTAGCATTTGTGACATTCAGAAAATCAATTTCAGATTCCACAAATGTTTTCTTTTTTTAAGTTTCTGAAATTAAAATCTTCTTTCTGTTTTACCTTAAAATAACTGTAGATCAGTAGTGCGCTGAGGTGTCTCTGCTTCCAGAAACAATCTACCCTGACTTGAATGGGGGAAGAAATTGTTATGGGATGGCTCTTTACGTCCTGAAATGGTGCAGATGGTTCTGTAAGGTACTGTAATTGTTTATTTGGCACCTTATTTATTCTACAGACAAGAGCTGTGGATCTTCAGGGTTTTTTTTATGTTCTTTAGTGGGTGATTTACACGAGCTGAGAGTACTTTCAATGAATCACATCCTCACATCCTTTTTCTAGTGATTTCAAGTCAGATGCTTCCAATAGGTACATTACACACATACCGGAATCTAAAAATCTGCAAAAAGGTGCACCAACGTGAGCTGTGAGCTGTCGTTGTGTGGCTGGGAGTGTAACCATTTGAGTGGCATCTTTGAACAAGGTGAGTATAGGAGGCTTGTTGCCAAGGTAACACCTGTTCAAAGTTTTATCAGCTCTTTCTTACCCAAGATTAGTGGTTTCAAACAACTGCCGATGCACAGTCCCACTGCACATAGACACAAACACAAAGGGATGGTACCAGGAGGAGCTGGATGCAGAAGACAGAAGTGTATAATGTCTCCCATATATCAGCAATTTTCCAATTCATGTATCATGACTGGTCTTATTAAAGCTGTCAGAAACATTTCTATATTCCAAGTGACAACACAACGTCTTTGCGCTGCCATGCATAAAATATTTGGGATTTTTAGAGGTTAGGTAAAAACTACGGAAATTCACAGATTTTAAACTACTGTTTTGTTACTTTTGTTTCTAAACTGCAACTCGCCTCCATCTCTATGTAGTCGTCATGTACAATCCTTACTGAATTTACAAAAAAAGATGGGGAGGTGTGAAGATCTTATAGTTGCATAGTTCTGCAATAACAGTAATTTCACACAAGTTTGGTGTTAATGCATTTACTGTAAAAAAAAATATTCTACATTGCTTCCAAGAAATCTCACAACAACCATCCACTTCGTGCCCTGCATGGCTACTGATCAAAAATAGCCTTCACTGGTCCGTTTGGTTGTGACATGATAAGACAGAAACACTAATCTTGTTGGAAAACACTCCCTCGTCAGTGGTTTAAAGCATCTAAATCAACAGAGCTTTATCCAGTAAGTGCATTCAGTGCACGTCAGTACAAACAAGCTGCATCTTTATCACAAACCGCGGGTAAGTCGCTGCTTATATAGGCAATCAGTTGGGACAGCCACGGGTTAAAGAGAACAATACAAAGAGCAAGCTTAATACTAGGAATGTTTACACTAGTGTCATTTGGCCAGATGGCACTAATATCTGGCATTGCTGGCCAGACTGGTGGCTGTGGATGGGGCGTGAAATGTTTTATGTTTAGAATAAGTTTAAATTCAAATTAAAGTCAAGTCATTACATTAAAGTCAGCCCTGGAGCCTCGAAACATCGTTACGAGACATTTTCCCAACATATATTATACTGAACCATCAGCAATGAAAGGTGTCTGTCTTCGTCCGGCACTCTGCACTTGTTTTTGTTTTTCGTTTTGTCACTCTAAAACTGGAAGCGAGGCTGACCAGCTGAATCTGAGATTTGAATAATGGACAAAGTGCAAGAGATAAATATTACAGGCAAAGAATGATTCTTAGAATAATTCTACCATGTTCTATCAAACATAAAATGTCATATGGTCGTATTAATGTATTAACCCAGGGGCCACCAACACGGTGCCCGCGGGCACCAGGTAGCTCCCAAGGACCACATGAGTAGCCCTCAGGCCTGTTCTAAAAATGAATATTGAATATTGATATCATCTGTTCCCCACCTTGTTAAGTCATTGTTGATAATTATTGTGAGAAATAATTAACGTGATCAGTGTCTATACATAGATGAGTATCATTAATCATTAATAATCATATATAACTAAAGGCAAACTGGTAGCCCTTTGTATGACTCAGTACCCATGAAGTAGCTCTCAGTTTCAAAAAGGTTGGTGACCCCTGTATTAACCTTTTGTATCTATGCTAAGCTGTATTTGTTTTTGTCAAATTTCACAGAAAATTCTACAATAATTAATACTTTCAAGACAAAATGGCAAATGTAACAATAGTTCCTAGTATTTTAAAATCTGTTAGATGATCGACCTCAGACCTCAGTTTTTTCTTGTCCATTCCATGAAAAATTAAAAAAGCTTTAGTCAGTTAGATTAGACAAACCAAGAATAAGAATTTTATAGGATCCATCTGAATCTCCCAACCCCTCATTTCAGCTCTCCCTCCACAGCCACACCTCTGAAAAACAAAAAAACGTGTTTTGCTTTGTTTTTGTTCTTGTTTTTTTTCCAATTCATACATAAATAATCAGCCCTATTAAATTTCACAATCATATTAACAAAAACAAAATAACCATCCCAACTTACCTCAGTCGAAAAAAAAAGCCTTAATGGTGAGGCAGATTCTGCTAACTGTTGTAGGTGTCTGCTTCGTGCTAATGTTACTGAGTTAGCTGCTGAACCAAACTGGTGGAATGAATTGGATCAGCTTTAAGAAGCCTGCGACAGACACTGAATCTTTTCCCCTCTTTGTCAGAGTATTTGATTTGTTGAATGATTTTTTTTACAACATTCAAGACCTAGCCTAGCTTTCCATAAAAACACCCATGTGTCTTTCAGCCGTGCACCTCATTGCACAGTAGTGTGTCCGAATTACATTTACCTTTATTACATAGAAAACGCCATCAAATCTCAGAGCGGCCACATCAGAGCAGCTTGACACACTAATGGGCCAGTTGTTTTCAACGTCTATGCCATTTAGAGATCAAAACGCCGTTGGGAAATTGCCCCAAATGTCAGCCCCTGCTCTATCCCATATTTCTTTTTTTTTTATCACTTATCACAAATTGAGCTCAAATGTACACTTTGAGGCCTCTTTAAATCTGCTTTTTCTTCTTGCCAAACTATCGACACACCCATTAAATTGCGAGAGTAGCTCATGAATCATTGAGCATGAGAAATTACTATTACAGCATGTTCTCTGTCTCATGTCGTGCCCAGAGCCGTTTGGGAATCATATTCTAGGTGTGTTTATAGCTTTAAGTGGTGTCCCTTAGTCTGAGCTGAAGGTGCGAGCTTAACATGAAAAATTTCTGAGTGGCTCCTGAGCTAAAGTGAGAAGGCACGGGAGGGCATATGCATGTGGCCTGGATGTTGATCAGTCCATTAGTCTGTGGAGAGAGCGACGCTTGCTGTGGCTGGATTGGCTGGATTCCATCTGTAGTCATGACCCACTGGTAAACTGTCCCACTTGTATGTTATATATCCCTCCTACATTGGCAGAGAAAATAAGCATGGCTGTCACGTAAATGAAGAGATGTCTCGCAGAGTGATCTCCATTTATTGGCCCATCTGCTGCGCCAGACGCACTCCAGAAAGAATCAGCGTCAGGAGAACACCGGCGCTGTAGAAGGGGCACGGCGGCAAACTTTGCATTCATTTCCTTATCGCATATATCCTTATCTTTCCATGATGCCTTTGTTTCTGTTTCAAGGAGATTTTAATAAGAGTCTCGTCAGATATCTCAGGGCATGATTTTATGAAGACTTGGAATTAATAAGGACTGTATAGAAACAGGTGTATTAATAAAGGTGGTTATTAAACTATGTGTATGGATGGACGGCCCAGCTCTGCTATTTCAGTCTTCTCATTTTCAGCCTGCATGCTGTTATAGTTATTAAAAACATTGTTTATCGCGTTTAAATGTCACTTCGCATTTTTTCTCATCAGATCTCTAATTTCCTCATTTGCCTCTAATTGAACATCTGCTTGTGAAGTGGAGTTCTGTCTCTCTGTGGAGGTTAGCAGCGTGCCAGGACTGAATACTGAAAGCTTATGTGCCCGGAAAGACTTATTCCATTACTTTGCCTCGAGGAAACTACCTGACAAGGCTGCCATGGACAGCTGACTGGTGCTTTTCATTTTGTATTTGCCTACACCCTTACACCTCTCCACCCCGGCTGTAGCTTAAAAAAGCCAGGAGTGCGGTCCCCTCTCGCCGGAAAACGGGAGCAAGCTGAGGATTAGTGCTGTGCTGATCCTGGCAGCTGCAGACAACAGCCGATACTGTTCAGAGGTGCCTGCTAGCACACACACACATCCTCATAGCAGATTTAATGTTTTATTTATTCAAACAGAGTCTATGAGTCAGAGCTGCTTAGGAAGTGGAAATGATCTCATTGGTTTGTTTGAGTCTCAGTGGACAGAGCTCAAGTTTTCTTTTGGAAGGGAGGTCATGTAAATGGCTGGCTTGATTAGTTATTTAAACGTTTTGTGCCTAAACCTAATCAAGTAGTGTTTGTGACTAACAGCCAAGCTTTTATTTTGAAAGTGTAACCAGAAGTTTTATATTTAGTATTATCGCAGTGGATCGTAGTTTATAGCTCAAGGGCTGACATATTTGACAAATTGGCAGTGAAATCATGTTATTATAACATACACATTGTTCAAGTCAGTAATGGCTGACATTCATGATGTTGGAGGTCGGCAGGGTAGTTTACCTGGTAAGTTACATGCAAGAGGACTAATTTGAAAGTGAATGACGGATACTGCAGGCCAAGCGGCCCTTGCAGATGACTTGTCACGGCATCATTATATTTTATTAAGACTGCGAGGCTTCGTAATGCTGGCTTTTCTTCTGCCTCCTCCCGTTTTCTTTTCTTTTTCATGCTGTGTGTCCAACCCTCGGCCATTAGCTCCCCGAGTCACCTCTCTGGAGATGAAAATGAATCACTATTCTGATATATCTGTGGCACGAAGCAGGGGGGAACTACCCGATGTGTTCGACACGCTGTGATCATCAGATACATTTTGGATTAATGGACAAGCAGTCCATGATCTTCACAGTGTGCAGTGTGGTCCAGTAGGTGTGGATTATAGACATTTGCTTACAGTATATCTGAGACAGATCTAATAGTAGGTTTGTGAGGAAAAGATTGTGAGGTTCTCTAATTTTTTAGGCCATGTATTTTCAGAATCATGTTTATTTTCTATGTGCATCTCATACATTACAATACCATGTAATTGTATGTTTATGTAACTTGGAAGTTTCTGTGTTTAGGCAGTTTTGATCTTCAGAAGTTCTTAGAAGACCAAGAGGGTTTAGAGTAATGGGTTGTTATGAGTCACAGTATCAGCTTAACAAAAGTTTGTCATTGGGGCTGTACCACCTGCCAGGGGGTGGAATTTAACCAACATTGCATTTACTATGTCAACGCATTAATCTTCCAGTAGATTCACTGTAAACACCTTGTTATGGCCATAGTTAAGAATGTAGTCTGACTTCCTGTGAAGTAACTTGGCACCTATCATCCAGAAATTGACTCTAACAGCTACATGACAAAGTGTGTCACAGTACTGCCATCAGTTGGCTTGATTCCCGTTGATATGGCGGAGTTTACACCATGGCAACTTTTCTCTGGGGCATTCTAAAACAGCTTTTTTTCAAGTCATGAATCTTTGGCTACTCGTTCCCCCTCTGGCCGGGGCATCGCGTGGGTCAAATATGCCCAGCTTCACCCGGCTCTCTGGGAGAAAATCAGGCTTCTTCATCTTGCTTTCTGAACATATCTTACCAAAAATACCTTGTTGAGCAGGGATTCAGCAAAGGGCTGCACGTTCAGTCCAAGTAGCCTACCACAAATGCTTCGACTTGATGGCCTCAGGCACACTACAGCTGAAACTTCTCTGCCAGCTGCAGTGGAGAAACTGACAGGGAACAACCAAGCGGACTCAAACCTTACAAGCAACTTAGCTTACTTCCTTCAAAATAAGACAACTTAAGACAAATAAGATATCACACGTCTTGTTTTTTTATAGTTGCCCGTAGACGAATGCTTCTTGTTTGGTATTTCTGATGGACTGCTGTTTTTAATCAATATGAAACCTAATTAAAGTTTAACGTTTAAATTATAATTGTTGCATTTGTTCAACACTCATGAATATAATTTTTATTCACACAGCTTTTTTGCTCCCTTGGAAACTAATGATAATGATGTTCCAACTGTCCAGTTCAGTCACATCTGTTATTTTGAATTGAATTAACACAGAATAATAATCAACATTAATATTGAGGGAAGACAATTAGCCATCATTTTATTTGAAGGGGGCAGTTAAGGTCCTGGATAATGGATAGGTGGGTGCTGTCTCCCCAAAAAGGTTGAGAACCATCATTCTAACCACTCATACTTGGGCTGTTTGTGTAATCAGTCTCAGAGGACCATACGCCAGACCAAAAAGTCTGATAGATCAGGCTAAACATTGTGTTCATCCTCATCCAACATTAGTTGGATTACAATCACATTTAAGCATAAAAAATGATGAAGGTGATGTGTATTTGTGAGGATTAGCTTGCTGAACAAAACACGTAAGGCTCATTTACGCTTCCTTTATAAAAGGAAATAGATCAGTCGGCTCCATTTGAAATAACCGCTCACATACTTCTATACATCTTTCATGCTTGCATGAACATTAAGCAATGCATCCACTAAAGTGTGCCACTCGGAGTTGAATGGACCTGCACTTTTCCTTCGTCACTGTCCAATCTCTTCCGAGCTATTCTGCAGTTACTGTTTGTTCCTGAGGGAGAAGTGAAATAGAGATTCCCCAAAAAGCTCTGCCTCTTGTCCCGTGGTTGTGTCTCGCTCGAACTTTTAGCTACACAGCTTGAGTTACTGCTCCATTGTTCTGTAAATATCTGCACTAATTTTGTCCGTATTTCTGAATGTTTTTTGAAAGCTTATGGATATAGAAGACTCTGTCCAGATGTGTATCTAACAATGAGCATAAATGAGACTTCAATATAACAAATTTGTGTCTGCCAAGAGCTTATATTCTACAATATGTGCTAAGGCTTTTTGTTAAAGGGAACGGCGGCTATGCTAACTTCGGGGTCGGCCGACAAAATTACACCATCCTTGCAGTCTTAGCTCAGCTACACATTAGCTTTTTTCAAATACATTACACTAACACTTGGAAATAGCTGCCAACATGATCTATAAAGTTTGCTAAAAGTAGGCACAACACCACCAAGTTGTCAGCAGTGTTCTAAAGTTAGCCAGAAAACTGATGGGTCTTTGACTCTGCCCACTGAGGTTTTACTGAACCACTGAGAATTGTTGACTATATAATGTATGACTACTCCTCCACTCTGTCTCCACATGCACACCATAAGAAGAGAGAAAAAGCGAGCAGGGAAGACAGATACAGAGCAGACTTTGTGATGTATTTATAGCCAAACTGAAATTTTAAGCTTAACAATTCAACACGATGCCTCTTAGACTTGTGGTCAGGGTGATGTAGCATGATGAAGGACGCTTCCCTGATGGACAGACTACATCGTCTGTCATGATCATCGGCATTGAGCAATTTTGTTGTTGTATTTAGAGACGATCAAAATGATTAGTGGATCAATTTGCTTTCCATCATTATATTCATACCTCATACACCCCACTGCATCACATTCAGACAGGGTATATCCTTGAAATCATTAAGGCTTCACATCATGCTCCCTCCTATATCCTCAATTATTAATCAGCCCAACTGTAGGCTACATTTGCTATATTAGCAGTTTTTCCTTTTTCTGGAAAAGGAGGGGGCATTGTAAAACATGCTTTGGTGAAAAAAAAAAAAATAATCTGCTGCTGACTGACTAAACTCAAATAAATCTCAGGCCAGAGATAAAGTGAGTTCTGAGATGTTTGCCGAGATTAGGTCAGAACCCTCTTTACCCGTCTGCATCCCATGTACTGCTCGCCGGGATTATTTTTATCTGGAAGACTGTGGCTGATATCATTTTTCAAAGTGAGAATCCGCCAGCGCAGCATGAGTAATCCATCTTGGTTCCTCTGACAATTTCCTGTGGAACATGTGTGTGCTCTTTATTCCTGGAGGAATACCTCAGCACACGAGAAGAGATGAATATCTCTGGAAGGGGAATAGACCTGGAGAGCAAGTTGTGATTAAAGGAATCCTCTGGAAGTACACACATAAACCTCTCAGCGGCCCGTGCCGATAGACTCCCTGTCCTCGCAATGCAATTACCAACACAATCGCATCATGTTCCACAGGCGGGAATTAAGACATTCTCACTCAGCCTGCTTCATTAAGACACCTTCCTATGAAAAAGCACACGTTTACACAGCATTTGCACCTAGCCTCCTTCGACAGTAGATTGTGTGTGTGTGTGTTTGTGTGTGTCTGTCTTTGTGTGTGTGTGTGTGAGAGAGAGAGAGTTGGTGACAAACAGTTTTTATTGTTATTTTTTCATTATAGGCATTGATAACAAGTTGACAATATTTTAATGCCTTGGGATATTATGTGACTCTGAGCACTTCTCCTTTTATTGTGGAGGTGAGACCAAATACCAACACGTGTTGTACATCAGCATTATCAAAATCAAGGCTGAACTTTTGTTGTTACTAGAAAATAAATCAAGCGACCAGTTCCTGGAGTGGACTGCCCAGCATTCAAATGGTATGACAAACTGTACCTGTTATAGTTACTTTTATAGTGCAGTGCAGAATTGTGAAACAGAGCGTGGCAGGGATGACTTTTTTTTGTTTGCTAACCCCGATGTTAGCAGCGTCCTGGTTTCCTCAGCATTAAGGCTGTGGGATTTTTCAGATGGATTTTGGATTTTTGCAGAAAATGAACTAGGCAACATAGTTGATACATAGTTTGTTGAACAAGATCATCTTCACAAAATACTCATCATTTAATGACTCTAGAAGTGTAAATGCAATAAGGAAGTAAAAAGTTCACCTCAAGGCTTAAAAAATGATTCTTGACATTTTTTATGTTCTAGAGAAAAAAGATCGAATTTGGGGAAAACCTGTGTTAACCTTACACCTTATTTCAGGCATCTAACTGAAAATCCATTCAGAAAACCTACTGACTTTGAGACGAGGGACCTGGAAGCAGTAGCAGTAGTGTGCATTTCATAGAGTAAGGGATTAATACGTGTGTCGCAGAGCACCACCCCTGTCCCCCGGCCGTGTTTTTATAAAGCAACAATATTGCTAAAGAAGCTTTAATGCTAGCCGGTGCCCTGGAGACAAGTGTCAATACACAGACCACAACCAAAAGGAAAGTCATTTCAAGTATTGCCAGCAACTTACTCCTCTGTTAATGCAGCTGAAAAGGGAAAGAACAGCTTGCTTTTGTTAAGACTTTGAGAATGTGTGCTTATTTTGTGTCAGTCATTCTTAATCATTCGCTCTGCTTTGAAGCACGAGCCCCCTGCAACAGTGGCTGCAAAGGCACTTATATTGTTGTTGAGCTCTGATTGATGCCTCCAAAAGATCCCTGTCAGACGGGCATTTTCTACCTGATTGATGGTAATTGTCTGCAAGGTACAGTGCTTTTGTGCAGCTCAAAGAGTGGTGGGGTAAACTGTAATCGAGCACCCTAATAACTTCTAACTCTGAGGGAGGGATTTGTGCTCCCTTTTTGGCTACCAGGCATTTTTCATGATGTGATCAGACTAAGCACTGACTCACTGGCACATTTAAGGCAACAGCTCCAACTTTCTTTTTTATTATTATTTCTTTTTTTACCTGTCATCCCGTTCACAGATTTACAGCTCCAAAAATTTAAGCCCAAAAGCATCCATGGCACGATCGATTCGTCACATTGGTTGCTCAGACAGCAACAAGACATTAGTCAGATGTAAGAGAAAATGATCTGGTCACACATTGTCTCATACAGTTTTATGCTACTGCAGTCATCTCTGTAGTTATACTTTTGGACCACTATGTTCATATCCTGCAGCATCCTGCCTACACAGTAGCAGGAAATACATAAAGATAGTTATCAGTTCAAGGGCTAACTTTAAAATAAAACGATGTCACAACTTGTTTTTCATATTTGTCCTGGCACCTCCATGGTGCTATTAAAGAGATGTGCTTCCAGGTGGGCCACACAGCAGGCAGGTTTACTATGAGAACGTTCTCAATACTTAAAAGATATCATATGTGTCTTTAGGCATTTGCATTAAAATGCCTAAAAACAACTTCACCTCTGTTATCTATGTTGTTGAGCTGTGTGTTTGTGTTATCCTAAATGGTTCCAACAATGTTCAAACCCAGAGAAATCCACACGTTTACTCAAAGTAAGGGTGTTTTTTATGTGGCTTGATGGAATATAACTAGTATAAAAGTTTAAAACATTACCTCCTGCTAAACATTTGTGCCCGATTCACGTCAGATGGATTTTCATCAGCATCTGTGGTTGTTGGTGGTGCATGACCACCCACTTGTGCAAGTTTGACCGCAAAATCATTTGTGTTTATCCGTGCTGTGTTCAGGTTAACCTCTGAGCCTCTTTCATTCTCTCCTTTTTGCCTTCTCCTCTTTGTGATGTTGCATTCATGAAGTAAAGTACATTTCCCCTCAAGCTCTATTCAGTAGTCCAGATTGCAGTACATACACGCCCAACAGTGGAGGTCAGGGCCACGATAGGATTAGTTTGGTTGACTCTATTAGATTTAGTTTGGTACGGCTTTACATCTCAGATCACCTCAGCATTACTCATCTCCTTTCACAGAACCGTGTCGTAATGCTCTGAACTTTTGCTGCAGCTCATGATCCATGTGACACGGGGGGGAGTCATTGGTACAAGTCTGAGTCCAGCAGAAATCAATATCAATTACACCGATATCGGAGAATTGTCAAAATTAAATGCCCAGGTGTCCCTGTTTCACCGGAGCGGAGCAATCACTTTGTTGACATCAAAAAAATCAGGAGCATACCTGCTTTGTAATCTGTAATTGACCGTTAACCTTGATGTTGTCAACTTCAAAAGAAAAGAGAATTTCGTTAGTCACAATGCTGCATGAAGCAGATATTTGAGAAGTCGCACCACAGTTGCATCGCACTCGGCAGGTTTTTGCATCCTGGGTCTACCGAGCACAGCTGGGCTTGATTTATGCCGCTGACAAGGCCGTTTCTCTCCAGCACAGCACACTGTGGGGAACCTGAGGAGAGACAGCCTTTCAATTTATCTCAGGCAGCCCCTCCCCCCCTGTACACTTCAGGGTTTTTAAAGCACTCAAGAGCATAGATCAACACCTGAAGTTAGGTCCCGCCCCTTGTCCCCGGCTCAGAGGATGTGGTGACCTCGCCTCTTTCCCCCGCGTTACAGCCTCTCGCCCCCGGCGCTGTTAGCAACACTGGCGTTTTGATACAATTATGATTAGAAACATAACCTGCAGGTAGGTCGATGATGGTCAATGTGGTTTGGAAAATAGTAACACAGACACACCTCACCTTATCTGTGAGCTTACCGCGGCTGGCAAACACAATATCAAACACATCCCCTGCAGTACTTTGTACACACTTACTTTTTCCATTTAGTTGACTGGTATTGGGAAGTGAATGGCTGCTCTGGTGGTGAGTTGAGCGAGCCGTGTGTGCACTGAGGCAATAATCTCTGTGTATAGAAGGCCTGAGCTGAGACTAATTATATGGTGAAATCACCGTAAGCTTGTGACGGTGTCTCTTCCTGTGGTCTCATGGCTGAGTAATTCCACTGATAGAATCTTAACCCCTATTTTCACAAGCCTGTTTTATTTACCCTGTTAATTAAGTAGAGTCGGATGCCGGCCTCCACCCTGCAGTCATGCTACCAATCAGCCATGGCATCTCAGAGTCAATAAGTATTCATGAACGGCCCTGTTTGAAACTCTCGAATCAGAATCTAATCTGTGATTAGGCATTTTGTTTGTATGCGGAATTTTTTATGAGCGCGCCCCTTGTTTCTTCAACGGCATTAGCTAGTTAGCGCGCGAATGCAGAAAGAGAGCTCGCACGATTCCACTATTTGAGCGCGCGGGG
>CAEMYA010001588.1:1111632-1155378 GCA_903131615.1 Diplodus sargus | reverse complement strand
GGGGGGGGGGGGGTTCCTGCTGCTGCCATCAGACGCTCGCTCCACATACCAGGCCCACACTTTGTTCAAAGCCGCCGCTTTCAACGCGCAATTTTCCTGCCTTTTTTTTGCTACTCATTATTTGGATTGTGACAGTTTCCTCTCACAATGTAGAATTTATCAAACAGATCAAAGACAAAATATGTCTGAATGAAACATCAAAACAAGGCTTTCAAGTGCCTTTTTGATTGCGAGGGATCGTACAAAAAGGCAACGTCTGCATCTGTTAACAGCGTCTCAAAGAGAATGTAAGGAAATAACAAAAAGCAGGCTTTTTACTTTGGACCCAGCTCTTTCCTGCGATTTCCACTTCACAGTGCCCGTGATAGCTGCTGTGTGACTGATGTTATTTGTCTCTTTCATCTTGTCACAGAGCAGGGAGGATCAACACTGTACAGCCCCTGTCCTCGGAGGCTTGATCTCGCCCAAAATACAACACCTGTGTTTTTTTGGGACTGCACGAGTGCATTTGGCCATCTCTCCTTGTTCAAAATAATCGCCTCCTTTTGGGAGAATTATTGCTGTGTCCATTAAACCTGTGTGAGGCAGGGATGAAAGGAGTGGCACTTGTGTTCATCTCACATGTGAATTATTGATACCTGCCCCTCCGCTGGCTTCTCTTGGGATGGAGGTGGGAAACGTCTCTTCACATAATGGGCACATCCCACAGACATGTTGTCTGGGCCGCAGCAGTGAAGAAGGAAGACAGGAGCAAAACTGTTAATAGTAAGCCTCTATCTCTTATTCACCACCGCCTTGGCTGACTTCTACTGTATTTGCCCTCATCCGCCTCATCTTCCATTAGGTTGAGACTGAAATGCTCAACACTTGTGCAGACAGCCGGTCTGCTCCTCTTTCTGTAACGTCGGTGAAAGGAAAGTGCCCTCAGTCTTCATATAAAGTGTACAAAAAAAAAAGAAGAAAAAAGGTAGACGATGCTGTGAGTGGCTGAGAACAGACTTGGCTCCACAGGAGGGCTGCTGAGGATTTAAGTCTCTATAAGAGCCATTGTGCCCGCATGCTGCACCACTTGTCCGCTCTCTGCAGAGCCTTCCTCTTACAAGGTGCATGGTGCACAAGTCGCATGATAACTATTTTGTCCCTGGGGATAAGAGGATTGTGGATATATGGCGCACAGTACACAGCAGGTATTTAGTTATGTTGAGGTATTGCTGTGAGCCTTGTGCTGGTTAAGTTGAATTGGGTCACAGCTTTATCTAGTTCAGCGTTGTTTTTCTCTTCACTGTGATTGCTTGCACATAACAGATACACAGTCCGTGTAAGTTTCTGCAAGTCATGGATGGATATGTTGAAACTTTGAATTCCTTTATGTTGTGATTTTATGCTTCTTTGGATTACATTTGGCATTTTATCTAGTGTCAAAGCTGTCCCTTTGCACTGGTTAGGTTTGCACTCAAATCGGTTGGGAAAAGATGATGTCCTAACGTCCTGTCAAAAATGTTTGTTTTTTTGTCACCACAAACATTGAGGTCTCGCACAGAGCAGGAATATTCAGTGAAATATTCCGAAGGAATTGCGTTTCAACATTTGTAAGTGTCACACTTACAAATGTTGAAACCAGTGTTTTTAAATCTGAATTGTTTACACATCCAAACAATGAATCACATCATTTTTGGAATGAGTCATATAGATCGCCTCTGCAGGCAGCTGCAACACGACTGCAATGACTGCAATGTATTCCTTTGGGGCAAGTCTGACTGTCAAAGTTACCACCATTACATTTCCTATTCTGTCTGACAACATCATGGAAATGATTCCACCAGAGAGAGACCTTTTTTGTTGAATGGTAAGATCTGTTTCGTTACCATGTCTCGTTCAAGGAGGAGTCGTGGTTCAAAACATGAGTTATAGGCCCCACTTTGGACAACCCTACCCAAGACACCTAAAATAACAACCTTAGCCGTTGTGTGGCAAAAAAAAGCACTTTTAACACCTTCTGTGAACTCAACTTTGACAGTCAGAGTTGCCCCAAAGGATTCAGATGCAGCCATTGCAGCTGTGTTGCAGCTGTGTTGCAGCTGCCAGCTGAGGCAGTCTTCTCTACCAATTTCCAAATTTTCGGTAACTACGAATCATGCACACTCCTAATCACGTGAGAATACTACCCGGGTTTTCAAAAACGTACAGAATTTCTCCCTCTACATGTCATTTAACATATGGACGTGAAATGACACGTTTTGTAGAAGTGTCGGTATGGAACATAGCCTATGACATGCACAGATGTGAACATATCAGTGGTTTGCAGAAATGTTTAGTGCATCTCATGTTACATTTTATCCTGGCGACTGGGCTGTAAAACCTCACCGTAATGCAGAATTATTACCCTAAAGTCACAGTTCCCTGTAGACAAGAAACTTGGCTATACACACAGAGCTCCATTACTGAAATGTAATTAATGTATAGTAGTTGTTTTAATTGTGCTTACTCTGCTCAGGGTTATGGTCAGTTGTAGGACTGTGGTGACATTTAATGGGCCATTTTCTTTAAATTTATCGGCCTCCGGCTTTGATGTCATTAACTGCGGGCCGTCCCCCACAGCGATATGCCCCTTATGTAACTGATGGCCACTGTTGGCGACGTCGCATTCAGCACTTTTCTCTTGGCCTGATATGAACCAAGAAGCCTCCACTCAGCAGTACCATGTGGTTTTTATATTCTCTTACACCAACCATCTCTGCACTTTCTTATCTTCCCCCAACACTTGAAAAAGACCCAATGTAGACAGTGAAGCAGGGGGGGAATCTCACACTCTGTCACAGCGTATCAGCCACGTTTCACAAGTACATCCAGTTTAACGCATCACTGGTGCAAACAAGAAAACAGGCTGCTCACATATCAGCACTGAAAGCTGATGAACTGTTCCGTGTCATGTGTCACTTGGACTTTTACCATGGCTGTTACACTCCTCTCTGTTTCGGCTCAGGCTGCATCATCAATTATCTTCAACTGTCAAATGGCTGTTTTGAGTCCATCAAAAGCAGCGGAGGAATATGTTTAAGCTGATTTGAGTGCCATCAGACAGCTGTAGTGTGCTGATACACAGACTCTGTTACTTTGAATTTAAGTCCTGCTGATCTTTTAATTAAAGCAGTCATGAAGTTAGTGCTTTAATAAAGTAGGAACATAATGTTTTAATTAGTGCCTCACAGTTAGAGCAGTAGGGTAAAGGGAATAGCCAATAATCTCTCAGCTGAAAGGATGTAATTTGTGATATTACTTTCACTTTCTAGTAAAGTTATTGTAAAATATGAAACGTGTTTGTAAAGATTTTTTTCTGAAACACTAAAGTGGCTATCATTAATAGTTTAATATGATGTGTAGATCACATGAATACTGAATTATATCTTGACTCTGCAGATCCATGATGCTTCATGACAACTTTCCGCTTGATGTTTTTGGTTTTCAGCCAGAAGACTTTACTTTTCAGGGTCGCTGTCCTTGCTTCACAGTGCACCTTTAGTCTGAAGGGGTTTCAGTCTTATCAGTGATGTTGCTAACACGGCTGTGAAATGGGAAATTCAACACTGTTTTACAAAAGACATTTCAGTCAGAATTCAATCAAAACAGTTCATTAACTGATTTGTTTTACTGACTGAATAAACAAACTGACTTTAAGGACTTTGTTTATGTGTGGCAGACCCTGCCATCGTTCTAGCTTCAAACAGTGACTGTTTTTTCAGTTCCGGAAAAAAATTATATTTCTGAGATTGTATTACAACCTCATTAATAATGTGAATATTTAAATTCTGAATTTAAATGTATTCTGTAAAACTACATGCAGCCCTTCAAACTGTAACTGTATTAACAGTTGGTTATTTGCACATCCAGCCGACACAGAGCACCTTTATCATTCAGTTGCATTTGAGTTTCTGGATTTCCTGTATTTTTTGTTGCTCTGCCTTGGTCTCTACCGGCTCCTGAGAAAAATATGTTTTAGCTTCCGTGAGAAGGCGCTGCTGGTAACTGTTGTATTGTTTCTTTTGAAAAAATGATCATTGAAACCGTTTCAGACATTCGGAATCAATACATATGGAAAGATTGCAAAAAGGATGATTAGAGCTGTGAGAGTGAATCATAACAATGCTGTGGGCCGTAAACTCCCCCTAAAGCTGGGGGCAGAGTTTGGAAAATACTCTGTGGGGTTTTTTCTTTGTGCAAACTCTTTCATATTACATGTTGCAGTTTCACACCCAAGGATAATAGAAAAATCTCAACTGTTGCAGCTCAAAGTGTTTATTCATCTTCCTAACATAAATGGAATGGTGCCTGTGTCTGTGTGTGACTATAAAGAGCTGTCATCTCCAAATACAGTAGAAGTCAAAAAATCCGCTGTGCCCTTGTATTTAATTCCACAATGTACTTAAATCTGAAACCCTCACTGCTGTCTGACAGTGGATGGGTCTGTATGGTCTGACCCCTTTGACTCTTTCTTAATAGGTGAACAGGGACATTTAGCGGCCACACATCATTTTACCCCCTCACAATCAAGCTGACGCCGTTTCATATTTACAGTTTGCAGATTCAGCAGAGCATTTCAGAACATTTAAATTCAGCGTGCTTTGATGAGTTGTTCCACCCTTGATTTCCCACAGTACCTTCCTTTCAAGGGCGCTATTTCCATTTTTGCTTGTTATTTAGTAAATGTCAAGTTTCGTTAAGGCCTTTTGACCTTTTTTGAAGCACTTGTGGCCATTGTATAAAGGGCATGAAGCCGCTGTTGTCCTGGTTATCTGGAGGTCATGGGCTGAATTAATCACCCCCGAAAAATACAATCCTATTTCTCATCGTCGTCATATGCAAGAGCCAGAACTTAATTAGAGACAGAGAGAAATGTTCTGTGCTGTGTTAGTCACTTACTTATCTTTGCTGCTGCGTTAACCCTATGACACACACTTAGAATGTACAAGATGTGCATGGCAGCATTTGTTACTAATAGTACAAGCTGCTGCTACAGAGGTTTTATATATATAAAATGTATAAAATGTAACATTTCTGCATTAAATCTGCTTTAAATGAGTAGCCCTTCGTTATATATTTTGTTGTGTGTTCTTCTTCGATCATCCCAATTGTTTGCAAAAATGTTCAAATCAAGAGAAAGCTGTAATTTTACTTTAATTGAGCATTTCATCAGAGTGTCCAAATGCAAAGCGAATGGAAAATGGAAACCTTTAATCGTCAGAAACTCACGTCAGACTAATCAACTAAACAAACTACATTACATCTTTTATTTGTATTGCTTTGATTGAGAGCCCCCAAGTGGTTAAAGTTGCAGGCATTAAATCTGCTTCTTTTTCTTTCTTTTTTTTACCACAGGGTCACCATTCTGGGCAACGGCAACCTTCGGATATGGAATGCAACCAAATCCGATGCAGGGCTCTACACCTGTGTGGCAAGAAACCAGTTTGGCATGGCAAGCAGCACAGGAAGCATCACAGTTAAAGGTATTTCCTCTTCCTTTTTGTCCATTTCATCACTGTGCCCTTTGTGCTTCACTCAGTAGGGACCCTGACCAATAAAGTACTGGACACTTTTTCAGATGCATGTTTTTCACTCTGACAGCACGTAGAGCTGCTTGATATTTCAATTCTGCTCGTTGAAAACCTGACCTGGAGTTTTCCATTTCATACATAAAACATGGCCAACATGGAGAAGAAGGACAGCAATTTGTGAAGCATCCCAACCACTCCACTCCCTCTGCCGTTTGATAAGTTATGAGCAGCAGGGCATTTTCTCTGTGCTGTCATCAGTGGAGGGACAGACACACCTCAGTTGCTATGTCTGTTTGCAGAGGTGTTGGAAGCGTTCAGCTCACTGGCTCGCTGCCTCCGGTGCTGTCAGAGGATATGTTGTGTGAAACAGGGCTAGTGTTGGTAGATCATCTGGGCTGGGCTTCGTTTCTGCTCTGCTTCTGCGACTTATCTTACCTCTCAACATGGAGGAAGAACTTCTCTCCCATTTTTGACACATTTGGATTCACTCAGCTTTTGAATGGGACCACCCACAATTCAGGACACACACTATCACTAAGGTCCCATATTATGGAGAGTGAGATTCATTGTCATTTTGATTATGAAATACTGCGAACAGCCCGCATTCAGAAACTGTGCCTTCAAATGAGCTGTTAGGACTTCTGTAAGGTTGTGACGTCACAACTATACATGCACCACCCATAGCCACGCCCCCATCACCTACTTGGTTGCAGAGCTGGTGCAGAAACGTGGTGGGCGGGGCCTGCTGAGGCCTGCAACAGCTGACCAAACAATGTAGACTGGGCTTTTCTGTGAGCTGACTGAAACTGAAACAGAGCATTCAGACAAATGGTGAATAGAGGCGCTTCAGCGATGGAGAGTATGAGAAAAATAATGTGTTTTTCAAATATTAACACATTCCTTCCTGTATCTTACTCCATACAAGAGGTACACTATTTAAAGTACTGGTGCCCTTTTCATGAAAGCTATCTCTGGATTGCTTACGCTGTCTTTGTCCTTTGTAAATGGACTCCATGGCATTGAAATTATAACATTGAGAAAATCAAATAATGACTGAGAAAATGGAATGGCAGTAGAGATGGTGACAAACGAAACTGTTGATTCACTTTGACATATTTCAAGACAAACATTTACAATTCAGAAATGAAAAGGTCGAGGGAATACTTTTTCTCAAACATCATCAGCAGCAATGCGAATAATGACATTTAAACTCTTTCCACTGAAGATTTGCCAACATCTGCTGTAAAATAAAAACTAAATCTGTCACCTGGTTATTTTTCTTAAGTCTTGTAATCTGCAGTCATCAAGCCTCTCCGAAAGACAACTAGATACATCTGTTATAACAGACTACAGACCAATATCAAACTTTGTTAGTAACCTCAAATGATATCAGTGCCACCTCGGTACTGAGACAGCTCTAATTTGGTGATGATATTCATTAAAAACCGATTTACTTGAAAAGTCACGTCAGGCTCTCAGCTCTTCCTCTTCCACTGGATGCTTCTCAACCGAAGGATTAGAAGAAGGATTTGTCTCTGCCAGCGTGTTTTGTTATGAAGTAATGCATCTGAGCTGCCCAACATGATGTGCGCCGTTCCCCCGGACTCAATCCTTGGACCTCTTCTATTTAACATTAACATGCTTCCATTAGGCCATGATATATGAAAACATTACATCAACTCTTGGATTTATACTGTCGACATCTAAATTTTCATTGCTCCATCACAAAGCAGCTACAGTCACAGGGAGGCCCACTGTAGACGAATGGCGAAATAAATAATTGCAGCTTTTTTCAGACAAAACTGAGATAACTGTCTTTGGCACTAACAAAGGAAGGCTGGAAGTGTATTCAAACAAAACACAGGCAGTATTTAATTACTGAGTCAGGCATGTCAGATTAATTTCGAAGTCTGCATTCTACAATCTTAAAAAACAAAAACAAGCAAGAATCAGAGGATTCATGTCCAGGCTGAACCTACTACTCTTTGATTTCCAGCTTGTTAGATTACTGTAATGGTTTCCCTCTCTGGACTAACACTGAACACAGCACAGCAGTTATCAGGTCTCTGCATTGTATTTTTTTTAGTGTTTAAGTGAAGGGGTTTAAGTTACTGCGGCTCGTCTATAAATCACTCAGTTTCTTAGGACCAAAATACTCCTTCGACTGTCTCATACGAACTCTCTCGGCTTCTCAGGTCATCGGGTAGAGGGCTGCTGACTGTTCCCACAATGCACAAAAAATACGGAGGAGCAGCTTTGGGTTACTGTGCACCGGAGCTGCAACAAAACTTTCAGAGGATAATAGACTTGCACCAGTTTTGACCACCTTTAAATCTGTGTGGAAAACCTTTATGTGCTTTGAACCGCCTTTGACTGCACCTCCTCACGAACAATCCCACCCTCCTATCCTGTATTTATATTTTGTTCTTAACATTTTGATTACCTTAAAAAAAAACTTTCTGTTCATTTAATTTGCATTTTAGTGTTTTTTATCCTCTCCACTTTCTATGTTTCTATGTTTTAATGCATTATGTAAATCACTGTGGATTGCCTTGGTGTATGATGCGCCTCGCCTTCTTTTAAAATGACTGCGAGCTGGGTTTAAATTGATGTGCATCGTGTGGCTTTGTGCTGTCTTTCTGTCCACAGGGGAGAGCGCTCTCACCTCCTTTCTTTCAAATTTCTGGGGGAATTTGCCGACATATTCAGTGAACTACACCCTCTCTGCGACCCCCTTCTCACAGAGGCCGCTCAATTCATTTGTGACACTGTTATTTCCTTTACCTTGGCTTGTGTAGATGTATAGAATTATTGATCTTCAGTAGTCAATATTGGCCTTAGGGAGAAAAGTTCATGCCTCATATTTCAGGAGGTTTGGTATGTATACTGCAATATATAGTCACATCTGATCTTTTAGACAAATCAGGCATTTGCTATCGCATTTCATCCGTATTCGTGACAAGCAACATTTTTTATAGAGATGTTAAATCAAACGTGCGCGTGCAGTGTTGCGCTCAGAAAATTCACTCAGAACATGTATTCACTGGAGACAATGCGGTTCAGCGTAACCTTGTGTAAACAAGCGGCGCACACTGCCTGTGTTGGCGTTTGAGAGACCTTTCACCTGTTAATAAAGTAATGAAGTGGTGCCAAAATCCTCCCAATTCCCAAGAATGTATGTTCAGAAGCGCTGTATGTTTTTTTTGCCCCTCTCTCTAGTTAAATCATTTTTCTGTCTTGGAGGCAGAGCTTCTCCTTCTTCCTTTGTGGTTTATGATTTTTTGCTCAAAGCTTAAATCCATTTAATTGTCTTTCTTCTACAAGTTAGTAATCTGTAAAATCCTTCCAAATGCAGTGTCAACAGCGCAGAAATCTGTCAGTTTCTAGAGCAACATTAATTGAAACATTGATTAATGCCAGTAGTACAGTGTGTATGTAACAGCAAGTGGAATGTCCTGCACTGTATCTGCAGTAATTTCCTTTTTTACCAGAAGGCACATCACATAGTATCATAATGGAATTTTTAAAAACTGCAGACCAGCTCGTGCTTCTGTAAATCACTATCAAGGCATGTTTCCTTTTTCTGTTGAATTATAAAAGACAGATTTCATATATTATGAATGCCTGAAAGTCAGCAGCAGTCAAGGATGCGGGAGAGCTTAGAGTGCACCTTGCTGCTGATTTATGCTGATGCCTCAGTCTGCCTCCTCATTGACGACTCTGCCCATTCTGAAGTAATCGGTAACCTTTGCACAATTGAAGGGAAGAAATTACCGTTGTGAAATGTCAGTGTGTTTGTATTTTGGCACGTGATCGTGTTAATTGCTGTGAAATTTTAAGCGCAGAGCTCGACTTCAAGGCATAATGAAAAGCACAGCATCGCTTCACTCTGCCAGTCACACTCTGTGCTCTCCTTTTTCTACCCATTTATCTCACACTGCGAAATGAAAATGGTACAGAACCCCCCCAAGCCAATCAGTGTGTGCGGGGGGGGAACCTGCCGCTCGCGCTGTAGGTTCAGGTTGATGGCCTGTATGTGATTTTCCAATCAAGCTGCAAGGCAACACACCCGCGTATGTCTTCTCAGCATAAATAGACGGCGCCTTCATCCACTTATTATTCTTCTGAAGGGGAGTATGGGTTTTATTTGACACCCTCTCTCACCCGCTTCCCTTCCATCATCATATGTTAAATCTGTTTTCTGCAGCTGATGTACAAATGTTCCCGCATATGATCTCGTGCCTTTCTGTCACAATCGATATTGTTTGGAAAATGGGATGGGGTAATTTACATGCGCTATTTCATTGAGGATTGGAGACCTGTTTAGCAGGGGGAAATTTGTGTTGCAGGAGCAGCCCTTATGGGAGATGACAGTAGTTTATTCAAATTGACTTTGGTGATATGAATGCTGAAAAATACCTGTCAAAAAGCATTTGGTGTCTCCCGCTGTGAATAAGCCACCTAGCAAACAGCCGCAGAGGAGCAGTCACAACAGATGAGCCCTGTTAATGTCCCCATTATTCCAACACTGGGGGGATATTAGCAGATTAATTGCACTTGATTATAGATGTGCTCCCTGAATTTTGATTACACTGGAGATGAGCCGTTGCAATTAGGGTTGCCTCCGATCATTACAGATGGTCAGTGAAGTCAAAACTTCTGAGATCACACTGTGTTCACTTCTGCCTGCCTCTGCAAAACCTGCAGGCAATTTATCTTGTGACACCTCACTGCAACAATTTGCTTTGGAGGTGTTTGTAAGTAAAAACGAAGTAAGTGGTTATTGTACCACACATTCTCTGGTTTCCCCAGGTTGACAAATACCAGTGCTGCTTTGTCACACCCCTCGGCGTCTTACGCCCACAAGGTACCTTTGAGCATCTGTGTGGGACACACAAAGCACCAGTAAGCCTTTCTAACACGTGGTTAATGTTGGGAACCAGTTGCAGTTTGATGTGGTTCTGGCTCAAAAACTACGTGGTAAGGTTAGGGAAAGATCTTTGATGTTTGGTTTTGCACCCGGTCTCCTGGGTGAAGATCATGCTGTTTAAGACGCAGGAAAAAACTTGGTAATTTATGTTCTTGGAATGGGACCAGTGCTGTATCGTGTTATGATCTTTGTATTTCCACTTGCATTTAAGATACTTGACACTTAAGCCATGCTAACGGCTAACAGCTAACAGAGTGGGACTCCAGGAAGGGCACCAGGCTTTGTGGACAATTGTATATAGTGGCCAAACTCTGTAATTACATCCCGTGATGCCCAGGAGCCCAGGAGGAATTTTTTTTCCATAAGCTTTTATTGTGAATGAAGCGGCCATAAAACAGTGGATTTACCTTCTGCCAAGGAAGTTGCCCTTTTTTGGCCCAAAATAGACACCATTACTTTTGGTACTGATCCATATAAAGGGACAGATCCCAGATTCATTTTTTTACTTTTCTGGTTTCTTTAAAATTGCGAGGTAGGCCACTTTATGTTTTGTGAAAAGACTAATGTCCCATCAGAAACTGATCCATTCAGTCAGAACATTAGGAAATAGAGTCGCAAGACTGAACAGTTATATCCGACAGAACCAACAGTAAGCTGGCTCGGCCTCCTCTACTGTGCTGCAGAATGTGGAAGCAATGCAGAACATTTAATATCTGGAAGTGAAACTTTATTTGGCTTCACTGGTCGGTGAGCAGCTTTTATAGGAATGAATTATGCTGAATCTGACTGACTTTGTTACTCCCCCCTAGCGCCAACATGTGGTTCACATACGTGGCTTTTGATGAAACGCCTCAACAACAATGGATAGCCATTAAACTAAGTACGGACAATTAAGAACTTCTCCTCTAGCACCATCATGAGGTTAAAATTGTAATTTTACTCGATATTTTGGTTTATGACCAAATGCCCACAAAATTACTACCATTCCCATCAACCTCTGTCCATCTTTGTGTTTAGTGCTCACTGGCAAATGTAAGCATGTTAACAAGTTAAAGCAAGAATGTGCACATCGCACCAGCTATTACAATTGTTATTGTGGGTATGTTTGCATGTTTTTGCATTTAGACAGCCTCACAGTGCCACCAGTATGCTTTCTCACACTGCTTCTCTCACGTCGGATTGTTGGTTTTTGGATAGTTACATAAATGTCAGACTGCCAGACACTGGTCAAAACTTTTGTCATTTTTTAAATTTTGGAGATACAAGGTTGACGATAAATCACCCGATCACTTTCCACTCTGCCCCTGTGTCAAGCTGAATAGAAATAATAGACCTGAAATCATCACAGTTTTTATGCTAAACTCTGGGAGTTCCCCAGTCCATGTTGACTGGCAGCAGCTATGTGAAATAAATGCGACGTGTTACACCTGACAGCCATAGAGAAAAATAATGAGCAGCCATCTGTCAGCGATTACCAGCAGGTTGCTGCAGATGTGATAATGCACAGCCTACAAATACAGTACTCAGAGAATCCTGTATGTATCTGTTGAGAGATGTACAAAAGGTTTCCCTGCAATTGAAGTCCGTCCTTGAGAGACCTTTGTTTTCCGCTCTGGATTCAGAAAAACGTGCAGGAGGAGTCTGAGCTGTGTTGGTGAAAGTGTTCCTCGTGGTTTGTTAATTTTAAAAGCAAGGAGATGAGAAAATGAGGGTGGAATGATCTCTTTCTACAACGGTCACAACAGTTTTGTTCCGTAATGACCCGAGAGACTGAGTCCTGAAAAGATTTGTGTTCAGCTGTATGGAATAAGATGCACGTTGTTAAAGTGATTTCCATTTTCAAATATATGGTATGTACCTGAGCCTGACATGCATCATCATATATTGCGCAGCCAGTGAAAAACCTTTTTCTTTACATGTTTGTTTTTTCCCTGAACCTCAATGTCTCGGGATCATCTGCGTGAATCCAATTTTGAGGGTGAGGCTGAGGTTTTGTTCTGCTAAATATGTTTTCAAATCCCCACATCACATGACCCGTGGCCCTTCAACAACCTCCTTTTTGCATTATTCAAGCTCACATCACTCACCTTGTGCAAAAGAAAAAAAGTACACACACACACAGGGAGAGAATATACGCTTTCACATTACAGCTTCAGACCATCAAAGTGGGGAGGGATTCTCCGTGGGAGGGAGCATTATTCATGATGGCCGCTGTTTGTGGGAAGACTGGTGGAACTGGCCATGTGAGGCATGTCAGTGCGCCTCGGAGAGGAGCGAGGAGTCATTTGGTAACCGTTAGCTCGCTCTGTTTTCTACCCAACCATATGTTATTGTTACACAGCTTCTGTGAGCGTTCCCGCTGTGAACCAGTGTCAGAAAGTCATCTGTTTGGCTCCCACACCTCCTTCCGCTCCTTTGCCTTACAGTTGCATGTACTGCTGCGATTGTTGTTGCTGTTTAAGGTTAGCGCTCCAACAGCTGTGATGTTGCTTGAATTATGAAATATTCATCGGTTTCTCATTCTTTTAATCATTAAGCAGAGTTGGGGGTCTTCAGCTTAAAAAGCTCTCACAGACCTTACATTTGCTTTTTGTTTTTATGTTTTACACTTAAATGCCACTTGGCTTGAATGCAGCAACCATGGAGACTCTCACGATGGCTGTGTTTAAGATCATGTATATTTATGTGTTCCTGATATGGTCTCTTGCAGTCATGATGGTAGTTTCTGCTAGAGTTAAATGATACACTTTTCCTTGTTCAGCTGTCTCTCTTAGGCAAGTATTTCACTGGAATCATTTGTTTGAAAGTGAGCTAATTGAACACTGTCACTATCTCTGTCTGGGGGCGGCTGTAGCTCAGGAGGTAGAGCGGGTCGTTTAGTAATCGGAACGTCGCCGGCTCCCACAGCTGCATGTCGAAGTATTGTTCAGCAAGATTCTGAACTCTAAATTGTTCCTGATGAGCAGATCGCACCTTGCACGGCAGCCTCTGCCATCAGTGTGTGAATGTGATACGTGTCGTAAAGTGCTTTGAGTGGTCTGTAGACTGGTAAAACACTGTAGAAATGTAACTCCATTTATACATTATTGTTCCAATTCTTACAGCAAAGCATCTTGGAAAAAATGTTCTGATATTTTGGAACCAAAAGCTTATCTGTGAACTAATTTATGGAATCACCTCCCAATTATTGTCCAACCAGTCAAGCTACTCAGAGCAAGAGCATGCTCAGACTTGCCTTCAGTATTTCCTCTGACCCCTCCCATTTTCTGGAGGACTTCTTTCTTCCATTTAAGAATTATTTTATACATTAGTCTTAGTCATTAATCTTTTTGCTCAACCAGAATCAGTCAGTTTTAGTCGTAGTTTTAGTCCATAGTTTTAGTCGTCAAAACCTAACCAGTCCATTCCATGATAAGGTCAGAAAACTGTTTTGAAGACACTGACAAGAGATCAATTCTGTCATATTAAACATGTAGACTCAAAGACTTGTCAGCGACAAAATTAGAGCTTGGTATAAGTCAAAACATGACAAAAATGTGTTTTGATAAGATTTTAAAAATATTTCCATGTTGTAAAATCCTATTTAATGATGTTGTTGTTTTTTACATGTTTTTGTGGACAGGTACATTGTATCAGTCATGAAGGAAATCTGCTCAAAAAGATCTGATACAGCCACAAAATACAGCCAATTTATTGACAAGGTGTCCAGCACAGGACAAGTGGAATTCATGGCCTACTGAATTATTGTACCATGGTGGAGAAATCACACCTTGTATACTTAACCCTTTTGCAAAACATGGAAATGTATTTATTCACAGTTGGTGTTTAATTAGTTTATTGTCACTTATTGTTGACAATGAGGAAACACTGACATGTCCTCCCTCTTATGCACAAACTGAAACATGTCAGCAGTACTTTGACCCACCTCAGCTGCACTTCTTGAGTTGCCGCCCAGTCTGTCGGTCTCAGCGCGTTAAGGTGCTCTCTGTCTTGTCTCAGATTGACCCCGCTAAGTGAGCAGCTTGCCATCCTCCCATTTACGGCGGTAGTAGGTAACAAGGCATTATACAAGATAGAAATCAATCAAATTATGCTCAAGAGCCCAGTGTGTGGTTGTGTAACCAACCTTGGTTGTCCGTAATCCGTCACATACGATGACAGAGGAGGGTAATAAGGGAGCATATTCCCACCATCATTGTCCCAGTGAGTCCCTGGAGGCTGGAAGAGGCCGGGCGACACACACCACAAGGAGGGGAGGTCATGTTGGGGAAGAAATAGTAAAGGAAATAAATCTTTGCAGTATGTTTCCATGTTGCAGGGATGAGGAAGGATATATTTTTGACTGTATTTCCCTGCAAATCCTTCCTGAGCCTTTTGTTTGCTCCTATTTCCTTCTCCTCACATCATGTGGAGTCACTCTCTCACAGTGAAAACCATCACAAAACAGCGCTGACACGTTCTTTGTTATCTTTTACAGTTTTCAGTTCTTCTTTTTCCTCCCTGAATCGTTCCACAATGGGCAGCCAGCCTTTAGAACCACAGCAGACAGAGTCGACAGACCCTCGCATACCCCCTGTGTGTTATGTTCGACAATTCTACTGCACCGCCATCGTTCACCATTTAGCCCCAGCTACAGAGGAGTGGACCTCTCACATACACTTTCATTGTGTTTATGACAAAACCTACCAGCTGATAACATTCTGGCCTGATATCAGAAAATGACCTGATAAATCACATTGGAAGCGTGTGGTTGTGTGTGGTGTGTACCGTGTGTGCCGTGTGTGTGTGTGTGTCACGTGTGTGCCGTGTGTGTGTGTGTGTGTGTGTCGGGGCCAATACAATGAAAGTATCGAATTCACTCTGGATGAAGACTGCACTGCCGGCACTTTCTCCATGAATCCATGCCTGTCCAGGGATCATTTGCCATGGTTAATTTAGTCTGTGTGCTCAGAGAGGCAATTTCAACCGAGTAATCACAGCACCCCCAAGAGGGAGACAGGTGTTGTACACTCGCAGAACAAAGCCTCTCCCTCTCATCTCGCTTCTCTCATGTCCTTTCCGCCCGCGCTCCTCCGCTGCTCACACACAAGTGCAGATCGGGGACGCTTGCCTTATTCCCTTGTGGTGCCATTGTAATGCACTGCAGGCTTGAAAAGAGAGTAGTGACGACTCCAAGAAGTGCTCACTGCTGTTTACTGTTTTCCTAGCAGTGTGGTTTGGGAATTTCGGGGCCGATCGAGGGGGGACTTCCAGGCTGAAGGCTGAGCTGGCAGTGACACATGGAGGCTCCTCAGGATGCAGGAGAGCCACGTCTGTGAGTCCCCACAGAGACGGGCTCAGGCCGAAACTAATACCAGTTATTGTAGCTGCGCGCCCCAGTTTGCCGTGTGCTCTGTCCCATATATCCTTCTATTAACTGAGTCTGACATATCCATAAGGATGATGGAAGGGCTTGGCTTTTTGCAAAGCCACGTCCTGTGCTGAATTATAATGCCTGGGAAA
Organism: Diplodus sargus; assembly: GCA_903131615.1. Taxonomy (NCBI): domain Eukaryota; kingdom Metazoa; phylum Chordata; class Actinopteri; order Spariformes; family Sparidae; genus Diplodus; species Diplodus sargus. The sequence goes on along the minus strand of CAEMYA010001588.1, from coordinate 1,139,397 downwards.
GGGGAGCCGAACACTGTGTTTGATCAAACGTATTTGGATGTGCGTTTCAGAGCCGACCATCATCACCACCTTGCCGTCCACACTGGACGTCACCGTCGGGGAGAGCGTGGTCCTGCCCTGTCAAGTCAGCCACGACCCATCTCTGGAGCTCAAGTTCACCTGGTTCTTCAACGAGCAGCTCATCCACTTCGGGAGCCATGGTGGATTTTTTGAGAAAGTGGGAGGCGTAAGTCCATAATCCCTCGATGTTTCCCAAAACCTGTTAGGCTGTCAGGTCTCTGATTTTTAAACAGACTGTCATGTTGTGGGAACTGCAAAGACAGGTTTCCCATTTACAAACAATTGCAAATACACATGCAGCAGGGGATTAGAAATCAAGCAGGCACAATGTCAGGATAGCTTATACAGTACATGAACATTTTCCCTATTTAGAATTAAAGCAACTTGCTGAAATCCACATGAAATACTGTTAAATTTACGGATATAATATTCATCATTGTGTTTTAATTGGTGTAAAATTACCTGAAATAAAATATTGTTGTGCTCACCAAGTTGCAGCCATGTTTCCACATTGACCCAGAACATACCCAGAAACACTGGCTTTATTAAAGGCCTTTCAAGGTTTTTAGCAGCCAGTGAAGGCAGGCTGTGACTATGCCACCAGTCCTGTTTTGAAAGTTTTCTTTCATTTCAGAGCCATTTGGTAATTTCTACAGATTCTTGTAGTGATACAAATAAAGTAAGTGTTTCTCCGTTTCCGTATGAGACATGTGAGATATGTTACCTGGCAACCCGAACAGAGGTGGAGGTGAGCATGCACAAAAAGACGGCCCTGCTTGACATGTGCCGGCTCAATACTTGTGCTCTACTCGGGTTGCAGCTGAAAAAAGGATATGCTTCCAAATGTAATTTCATTTAATAATCTTTGTAATAAAAAACACCCTTTGATAGATATCTGTCACACTTACCAGGAGGCTGTGATAACAATTACAGCGACTTTAAAGCACACCGGCTCGCTCACAGCAGAAACATTAGCATGCAAGGAAGATCTAAATGCACGTCAAACTGTTTACCAAATAAACAGGTGTCTTTTTCACCTCTTATAGAACTCCAGGGCTCTGACCAGATCACTGCATGCTACTGCTAATTCTGCACATTGTTTAGTTTGAGTTTACAGATTTGCCTCTTTGGATATTGAACATTTTTCAGATATTACTGTTGCAATTCATGTAACACCTTACGTTTTTGTTATTTATTTTTTAATTATTATTTTCATTGCCAGTTAATCTGTTGATTGTATTCCAGATTAATGGATTAGTTATATGGTCTATAAAATGTTGGAAATTGACACTCTCAAATGTCAGTTTTCTGTCATAGATGAGCAAAGAAAACCAGAAAATATTCACATTCAAGAAGCTGGAATCAGATAATGTTGACTCTTTTTCTTCCCTGAATAATTGCTCAGACAGATTAATTATCAAAATATTTGGCTATTAATTTAATTGCTCTGTAAATTGCAGCTCATTTTTATTTTTTTTATATTAAATGAAATATGCAGTGAATAACTGAGAAACAATCCTTATTATGCTGTGTTGAAGAATGCCTATTTTATTAGTGCGAATTCTGCAACACAAAAGACATTGATTTATTCTCCGACCCCTTCAGAGATTTCAATGAATAAAGGTCAAGAGGTGACACTGAAGATTCATTGGTACATCAATATTATACTCCTTCCTCTTTTAGCAGGGTCATAATAAATTCCGCCGCAGTGCAGAGGGAATGTTTGTATCAAGTGTATTATTTATGGCCAGAAAATTGCTGCCTGTGGTTTATTTTAAAATGAAATTTACATACGCACCCTGCAACCAGTCTCAGTCAGACGCTGTACACTTGAAAAGGTTTCTCAGCTTACATCTAAGCATGTGATACGCAGGCTTATTTTTACCTAAAAAAAAATTATAAAAATGAAATAAAAATCAATGCTCTTTTATAAAACTGCAGGCATAAAGAAAAAAAATCCAGCAGTAAGGTGTCTTTCCTGTCTCTTCCATGATTTAGGGGCTTCCTGTATTATTTACAGTCTCCTCTCCCTAATAAATAGAAATACAACCACAATTGATCAGGCTACCAGCCACTCCATATTCTTACTGCCTCACTATTAGAGAACCTGCTCTGCTCTAATGAAATGATTATTTAGGCGTGAGAATTGCAATTAGAGATGGAACGAAAGCCTCCCTTAAAGAAGGTCCTCTAGCCATTAGGCTGCTCCTTAAAACCTGAAGTGCTCTGTACCATCAAAATCAAGCTATTGGAGCAAATACATTTCTGTAATTATTCTGATAAAGTAAGAGCATGTGTGCTCAACAGAGAGATGTTTTTTTCTGTGTCCTTTTTTAGAATGTGGAAGGAAAGGCTGCATGAAGAATCGTGGATTTATTATTCAAGATACACATACATGAGAAAGAGCTTTCTGGGTTTTTTGTTCCCATATGGCTGGAAAAGTGCATTGTTCCTGAATTACAATAGCTGGAGGCTTACCATGTTGCTTATGGAACTGTGTGTGTGTGTGTGTGTGTGTGTGTGTGTGTGTGTGTGTGTGTGTGTGTGTGTGTGTGTGTGTGTATGTGTTGAACGACAGCAGCATTCGGCAGGAGACATTATGGTTCGGAATATCCAGCTGAGGCACGCGGGGAAGTACACGTGCGCCGTGCAGACGAAGGTGGACAGCATTTCCATAGCTGTTGACTTGGTCGTCAGAGGTAAGACACGACTGTGGACGTTCACTCTGTCGTTGCTCACACTGAGTTTAATAGTTTAATTCACAAGGCCTGCTGACCACATCCTCGAGCTTAGCAGTGTTTAAGGTTTAGAAACATTTAAATGATTCATTATCCATCTACTGCTGAAGAGGGAAGGAGTTTCTTTAGTGATTAATGTTTACTGTGCCTCACTGGTGAAGAAATAAAAGGATAGACTGAAAAGGAAGGCAAATAGAAATTTTGCTCTTCCAGGTTTAAAGGAAATTTACTGTCTAATTAGACCAAATAGCTCCCAGAGGTTTCACAGTGAACCGACTCCACTACAGTAGCCCCAGGTGCTAAAAACCACCGCCACTCTCTCCACCATCTTTCCATCTCTTCCTGATTTACATTTCCTCCCTCCCTCTTGCTCCTTCCTCCGTCTGCCTCTCTATCTCTATCTTTCTCTTCCTCTTTCCTGCCTGGTTATGCCATCTATCAGGTCCCCCGGGTCCCCCCACCAGCATCCATGTAGAAGAAATCACTGATACCACAGCCTCTCTGTCCTGGAGGCCCGGTCCTGATAATCACAGTCCAATTACGGCATACACCATCCAGGCCAGGACACCATTTTCCCTCGGGTGGCAGGCTGTCACCACAGGTAAGCTCTCTCCAACCAGCCGTGGCCTCCTCCAATCACATGGAGGGGGCCGCTCTTCATCCTGCCTCGCTTGTGAGAATATTGGAGATGTAATTTGTACCCCAGCACCAAATGGTACCCAATTGTAGCATGACCATTGACCGCCATTTTATCTGACTCCTGGGAGTCCTGAAACATGGATCTCAGCCTGATGATGAAGCTTGTTGCCAAGGCTGTAATTTAATAGTGTAGTTAAGTGATAGCAGCGGTGTAATTTTTCCCCACATCCTCTTTATGGGACCCTTAGCATTCACGCATGACTGGTGTAATGTGCATTTATCTAATACTGTATACCTTGTTCTATTGATATTTTTGTGAATTAAGGACACTTTGATGTGGGATACTTTTACTGGCCTCATTGATTCACCTCATCAGAGTCATACATTTGAAACAGAACTACATTATGACCTTGCAGGTATACAGGCCTCTTTAGTCAACAGAAGCAAATGACTTTTATTCTGAAATAACGTCTGTATTTATTTTTATGGATTGTGTGCATCACTGTGATTTTGATGCTTTGTTGTGAATCCAGCATCATATGTGTTTCTCTTGCAGTCCAGTCCAGTTTTGTGTGCACATGATACACCATTCTATCTTATTCAAGCTGATATCTGAGAAATCTGAATTAACATTCAGAATGACTCCCTGTTGTTTAATGGTGTGTCCACCACCAGCAAAGCAAGTTTGACCCCAGTGTGTTTGAATTCATGTCAACACTCAATGTACTCAGCACTCTGCACTCAGGTTGATAAACAGGAGTGAATATAATCCACTTGTCATCCATTAAGTTTAGTAGTAGTCTCTAAGTTCTTCTCCCATTGGTAATTGGCTCCAGATCAGAGCAGCACTGGATGTGACACTGATCCAAAGTCAGGTGACCTTTACAATCATAGTCATTGGGCTTTTGTTGTAATGGTGACAAGTTAAACGCAACATCACAGTTTGGTTAGGCTGCGGCAACACAACTACTTGGATATGATAATGAAAAGATGGCATGTATTTTACACGAGTTCGATGCAAAACATGCTTCAGCTTGCATTGACTTTTGGTTTCGTAAGGGCCATGAACATTTGTCTCCTGGGCGAGAGTTCTGCGTTTGTTTGATCCGTCATCATCTTCCACACTTCTTGATTTTCCCCACTCTTCATGTGACATCACCAATTGTTTTTTTTTCATGTGAGGAGGATTAGTGTATCACCTGCTGGAAACATTTTCAAATTTCAAATGCACTGTCCAAATTTGACTGACGCGACTGGGCCGATTCCTCTTTATTTGTATTGTTTACTTGAGTTTGTGCATGATGTGTCCTTGTGAGGGATTACGCCTGTCCTGTTACCCTATGGTGAAGTCCTACCAGGCCTGTCAGCCTGGAGGACTACATGCTGCTGATGTTTAGCTGACACACACACACACACACACAAACATACATAAAGTTTCTTGATACTGAAGGGGGCACTGTGTGTTTTATGCCAGTTCCTGAGGTGGTGGGGGGCCACCAGCTGACAGCTACGGTAATAGACCTGAGCCCTTGGGTGGAATATGAGTTTCGAGTCCTGGCGAGCAACACCATCGGGACTGGCGAGCCCAGCAAGCCGTCTAAACAAGCAAGGACAAAGGGGACCTGTATGTACTGCACGAGCAGAAAAAATGTCCTTTCTCCTCTTTTAAAAATGTATTCCATGTTTGTTACTTCACCCCTTGCACGACGCATGTCACTTATTTCATCATTTCTTCTAAGGAATAGAAATAACGGATGGGATCAGGCATGGAGGTGCATTTTCTTGCCAAGATTCAGCTGGGAAGATTGATACTACTCTCATGTCTGTTAGATATGATGATACAGCTAGGAGACAGTTGGCTTAGCTTTGCAATACGACAGGAAAACAGCAAGCAAACAAAATCCCCCAGCACTCCAACAACAGCAACTATAAAACTCAATGCAGATATTTGATTTTTGTGACATTTGTGACTTGGATATACAGTATCTTGGTACAAAAAGCGCCACGCACCAAATCACCGAAAGGCGGACCACGTCTGCAAACATGACTTGACTTTGAGAAGTTTGCTGAAATCGTACAGGATTTCTGAATGTTAAAAGTTAAAATGTGTCACCGAATAAGTTACCTCCCTCTGCCATAGCGACATGGAAAATGATTACATGTTCCTTCTCAGCGTCGTGTGAAGTCAACAGAGCTAAGATGATCTGTCTTCTTCCCCCAGCTCCGAAGGTCACACCGGCTAATGTGAGTGGAGGCGGTGGCAGTCGCTCTGAATTAGTCATCACATGGGAGGTAAGCAAGCTCGCTCAGGACCCCCTCACCCATGGAGGAGGGAGCCAGGCGTCATTATTCTCTGTGGATCTGGGCCTCTGTTTCATTAATAACAGCTGAATGGCTTAATGTATGGCATTTCATTTTTAAGAACAGAGAGGCAATAACTGCTGCTGTCACCCTAGGGGAGAGAAAAATGCTTTTGAGGTTTCAATAAGATAATTAAACCCAGTGGTTCCTTCGAAGTCCCAACTTTGTTTCAGATTGTTTTTTCTCTTTCTTTCTTTCTTTCTTTCTTTCTTTCTTTCTTTCTTTCTTTCTTTCATTTTCGTTGCGTCTTTCATACAAAGCCTTCGCATATCAATTGAGCTCCAAAAGCTTATATTTATTCAGGCTGCTTGAAATCATCAGCCCCTGCTGTGAAACGTTTGACAGAACCACTGTTAATGTTTCAGTGTGTAAGAGTTCAATTAAAGTCTGAGTTCTGCTTAACAAAGCTGCTACTTTTCCTCAGTCCTAAAAATTCCTGAGGTATTTTATGTTTGACATGAAAGCCCTGATGGAGTGTTGTATTTATTACAGTTTACTAGTTTAGTGGATTACCTGTAGTGGGACTTAAAGTATACTTTTGTATAGATGGTCATTAATGTCAACTTTTAATCTGCAGATTAGATAATGAGAAATCTTGTGTTTAGTGTTGAGATCTTAGCTTGATGGGGGCACTAGAGGAAAAGCTTGCATTAGTTTAGTTAGCTGCACATGTAACACTTCACCAAAAAACGACAATACTTGCCTGTAGTAACAATAAAATAAACAAAAGAGATGTTCATATGTCAGTTACAAGGAGAAAAAAGGTAACAAAATACAATTGCAGATTACTGCCAATACCAATTTATTTGCCTACATTGCTGCAAACTAATTTATTATGATTTTTTAAATTAAATGTTTCATTTAGTAAAAGTAAAATCAAGTGTTTTGGGCAATTGATGTAATTTAATTAAATTGATACAAATATAAAGGGAGTTTGCTCAATTTTAACTATTTAGAAAAAAAGTGCAGAAGTTGCAAAAGTTGGAAGAAACAAACTGTCTGAAGATGCTGTGATCAAGTCATGTAAATGAAGAACAAAGGAGGTCTCAGAATGACCCCAGTGGAACAACATGAGAAGAAAATGTTTACAAAATGTTTCCGTAAGCAAGAGATTTGGTAGCTAAAGCCACAGTGCAACAGCAAGAAAAGCCCATATGACCTAATGACTCAGCACTTTTTGATAAATCCCCAAAACATATTCAAAGAATACTCGTTATAAAAAGTCATGAAAAGTCATTGCGTTTCATATTAAATTCCCATAATTTTCCGCTCTGGCCCCCAGTTGAGATATCCCACCTGGCACCTGCCTCCAGCAGGGTGAGAACAGAGAGAGGAAGTGCTTTTATATCTGAGCATGTATCTATTGAGAGTGAAGAGGGTGAGTTGTATCCACTAGAATGAAGTCTGCAGCTATAAATGTATGAGTATGAATGTTATCAGTGCAGACAACAGCTGCTGATGTGGTATCATGCTGAGTGCACTGTACTGTGTAATGGATGTGTCCAGGAATAGTTCTTGTGTGTAGAGCGTGCAAATATTCGAGGCAAAGTGTTTCCTCTTGGTTTGGTCTTTAGTCAAAAAAGCAATTGATATCATTTTCATTTCAAAAGGTAATTAATTAGCTGAAGAATAAATTGAGATTTTTAATTAGTAACCCTGTGTAGAAATGTCTATTTGTGCAAAATTGCATTGATATAGTACTCTTTTGTTTACAAGTGCTCAGACAAGGTCTTTTTCTGCAGCCCGTTCCAGAGGAACTGCAGAATGGAGCGGGGTTCGGCTACGTTGTGGCTTTTCGACCCCACGGGGCGACTGGATGGATGCAGGCCGCCGTTCCGTCCGCTGAAGCGTCCAGATACGTCTTTAAAAACGAGACCATCCAGCCCTTCTCGCCTTTCCATGTGAAGGTCGGGGTCTACAACAATGAGGGCGAAGGGCCGTTTGGACCTGTTGCCACCATCTACTCTGCAGAGGAAGGTGCGTATGATCTCATGTCACACACAGCCTGCCATGTTATGGAGTAGCTCTACGCGCTCAGCCACTATTATTGCATGAGTACATGGCTAGATCCATTCAGGGTCTAAACAGAGGCAGCAGTGATCTCGCAGCCAGCGTTCTTCTATCAGCGCTTGCAGATGTCTTCGTCATACTTCTCTCCCTCTGTTGTTTGGATGACAGAAACCGCTTTGAAACAGTTTTGATGTCACCACTTTGAGGGGTCATCAAAGCTCAGTGTTGCTTCTAAAATCACTGTGAGTCTTTTTTACATTAACTCCAGAGCCTGGCCGAGCGCCCACCAGGGTCCGTGCCAAGAGCCTTTCTGCGTCCGAGATTGAAGTTTCTTGGAAAGCGCTGCCCTGGAACGCCAGCAAGAAAAGAGTGCTCGGCTACGAGGTGAGCTGCACTGAGATTCCTTGTTTGTGTGTGCCTCCACAGGATGCAGATATGTTTTTCTGCGTGCGCGAGCACAGTTCAACTAATGCTGTTAAATCTTGTTCGCTTCTATTATTGATGAGTGTTTCAGGCTCATGCACCTTGGGCATAGGAGATAATAGCTTGCTGCATGCATAATGGTCCAGCCTAGTGCCATGCTTGTGGGTTTAGTTGTGTTTCTCTTGTTGTTTACCTAAGTACTGTAACCACCCTGATTAGCGTACTGATGCAATACTCTGAGGGACGGAACATTTAGCTTCTAATCCACACACAACAAAGCAGTTTCAGACACTGGCTTTGCGCTCAGTTAGTTCTTGCCATTTTAATGCCGCTCATTATTGAAATCCAAGATGCGAACAAAGGCGCCGCTTTCATCCATGGATTGCATAAAGTGCCAGAATTATAAATTGTTGACCACTCAAAGTCAACAGAGGAGCAGGGCCTGAGCAAACCGTTCCTGTGAGGAAAGACAAATTATATTTGTGCTGTCAAGCGTGCCAGCTATTTCAGCCCTGACAAGCAGGGTGACAAAGACAATCTGTTATCAGTGCAAGTTGATGGCAGGGGATTTTTGAGGATTCTCTTTCTTCTTCTTCTTCTTCTTCTTCTTCTTCTTCTTCTCATCCTTTTTTTCCCCTCTTTTGCATGTTAGACCTCACTCTTCAACAAAAACCTTTAATCACGATACGTGTCTGATGAGCACAGCCGAGGCACGGGCGCGTGTTTTCAGACAAGTTCACATCCTCCATCCAGTTGGGTTCACATCTCCCTGTTTCCTGTTTCGCACTTCACTGACAGGGTGTAACTGAAAGCTTTTAAGGTGTCCGCCGCTTTTTCTGCGCTCACGGTTCTGCCCTGTTGCTTTTCAGCTGAGGTACTGGAGTAGAAGCGAAAAGGAAGACACGGCCAACGTGCAAAGGAGCGTAGGAAATCAAACGTCCACTGTTATCCGCGGGGTGAAAGGCAGCACCACGTATTACATCTCGGTGAGGGCGTATAACACGGCAGGGACAGGGCCTCCCAGCTCCACCGTCAACGTCACCACCAAAAAACCACGTAAGTGTCCAATCTAATCAGAACCTCTGTGCCCACTCGTCGGCTTTTGTTTGAGGTGAATGATGTGTTTTTCTTCCTCTCAGCACCCAGCCAGCCACCGGCCAAAGTGATGTGGAACACATCAAACTCCAAGATTGTATTGAACTGGGAGCAGGTCAAAGCCCTGGAGAATGAGTCAGAGGTCACTGGTTACAAAGTAAGCACCCAGTCGCTTGGCTTTATCAGAAAATTGTGTTTGTTGCCGCTGCTTCCGTGCTCTGACTCTTGACTCGACTTCGTCATCAGGTGCTCTACAAAAAGAATCGCCACAGTCGCCCCAATGTCATGGAAACCAACACCACCTCTGTGGAGCTCGCCCTGCCCACTGATGAGGATTATATCATCCAGATAAAGCCGTTTGGAGAGGGAGGGGAAGGCAGCAGCAGCAGGCAGATCACCATCCCAAGGATACCAGGTCAGTGGAGAGCTAGTTAGTGGCTCCCTCATGGCTGAGCTGAATAATCCACTCCCCTGCTGCTGTCTTAGCAGAACAGATTAGCCATCATCGTCTCCAGAGGAACAGAGAGAGTGGGAAAATAATGTGCTACATGGGACATTTGTGTAATTATGGCCTCTACATGACACCGTAATGCAATTGTCGCATGAAAAGTTGAGCAATTTATTTTCAATACAATGTCTCATTCCGCTGCTCGAGTAATAACTCTCCTGCATTTTTTTGTAAATTTGTGTTTTCAGATCATAATTTCTAAAGCATGCTGGAGAGACAGCCGATTAACGAAATGAGGGGCCAAAAAGTCGGTGTGGGTTTTTGTTTTTTTTCACCACATCAAGCACACTAACTCTAGCCTTGTTCTTTTCAATACCTTTTCAGGCCCCAACGCAGTCGGCTCAGCATCCAAGGTCTCCACTCTGTCAGCCCTCAGTACAATAGCACTGTCTTTCACAGCGCGGACATCTTTATGACAAACAGTTCCCAGCAGACGTTGCATCTGATGTGCAGACAGCTCCACGGCGGAACGCAAACACAGCCCACTCTGGTGTAACTAGATCCATTCATTTAGATTTTAGAGGCAGGAGGGAAAAATGCTGGCGAAAAAATGAAAAAAAGTGCGACACTGAGATGACAGGGAAGGAGTCCCCATCAGCACCCAGGCTAAGCGAAGGAGATTGACCGATGTCGTGACTATGTTGTTACCAAAGCAGCTTTCATAAGAAAAAAAAGAGAAAAGAGAAAAAAGTCTTATATGCATCTTTTTGTATGACATGTTGAGCTTTTATAGATTTTGTTTTCTTAATCGATTTGAAGTCGGTCTGGGCTTACTGGGGCGCAAACAATTAAGTGCATGGCAAACAACATCAAATTTGACGGTCTGGAGGTGAAGAATGTGATTGGACAGCGCACCTTTTGTCTTCTAAAAAGATAATACTTGTAACTCTGGTTCTTACAGACAGTAGTCAATTCTTCAAGTGAACGAACTATTAACTGTTATCTGTTATATCTCTGCATTCCTCTCTCTGCAATATATCAGAACTATTCCACGCTGAGGACTGCATGGACATGTTGGGTGTTTGTCATTATCGGTCATCTTAACAATAAGAGGATTAGCATTTAAAATCATGTATTTCCTAATAGCAGGCTACATGCTAATGCTTTAACACACTGGTGCCACATTTAGCATCAGCTAAATTTGATTCAGAAAGGATTTCATTAATGATGAAATGCGCTTTTAATATGTCTTGAATTTTGCAGAAAATACAGAATGAAAAAACATTAAAGGGACAGTTCACTCCAAAAGAAGAGTACTTGTATCGCTGTTCATCCATCTGGATTGTTTTGGTGTGAGTGACAGAATTCTGGAGAAATCGACCATAGAAATGTCTGTCTCCTCCCAAATATAATGGATCTAAATGGTGCCGGGCTTGTGATGCTCAAAGTTTCAAAAAATTGCATTTGAAAAACTCAACAGTAAAGTGTCTTCCCAGAAATCATGGTTTGTAAAGATAATTCACATCTATGTATTGCCAGGCAGAGGGAAGCAAACTTATGAAACACAGCCGGGGAGGATGCCATTGATGTTTGCATCCCGCGTTGACGCATACATGAGCGCCTCTCTCATCTATGAGTAGATGCACGCTTCCCTCGGCGCAGTGATATGGTTGGTGGGTGTAGTTTGGTTGAAAGAAAGTAGTTCATACATGAAACTGATCACAGCAAAGTCTGTGAATCAACTTGAATAAATGGGTCATAATGAGTTTTTTTAAATGTGTTTTTTTATTTAGTTATTTTTTGGATGGGGGGGGCACATTGAGCCCCACAAGCTGAGAACCATTAGCTACTGGTCTACAAATAATCACCACAAAACGTGTTTTTGATTTTGGGGTGAACTGTCCCCTAACCCTAAATCAGGTTGCCAGTTAGCAGACAACGCTAACTGGCACTAATTTCCTAAAAGATAGGTTGGGATTTTTCTCAAGTCTTTCTTAATGCAATACTCACATACTATAGGTACACTGAACACTGAGTCATTGGGATGATTCCTCCTGTCCGCACTGGCCCTTTGCATCATGACTGCAAACACAGGGGAAAAGATCCATTTCTTGTTCTGCGCAGAAAGGTTTAAGCTAACGCGAGTTAGCTCAAATAAATAGCTGTTTCCAAAGTTCTGTTCTGCTTTATATGTACATAAGTAATGCGTTTTTTTTTCCAAATGGTTCCTTACTGAGCCTCAGCAGGACTCGCATAGTCTGATATAAGTTCTCTTGCTACAATAATACACCACCTGATGTTGCCAGTGGTACAACACGTCACAGCTAGTATGGAAAGACAGAATGATTATGATAAGTCTTTGTGTGCATATGGCATGAAAACGGAAAGAAAAATCTAAACACTTGTGGATGCTAATGTGTTAGCACGGTTTTGGTGCCAGGTGACCAAGGACCCCCAAAAAGTCGATGCAGTCCATAAAGCCATCCACGTGATCGTTTGTGAGATAACACCGTGCTGTTTAGCAGAGTGTCGTCCCCGTGGTTCCTCCACCTCGGCCACTGAACTGCACTGGTGACCGGACCACCCTTGTGGCTGTCTCATGCTCCTCATTACTTTCAGTTAGCCCTGTGTCTAAAGCTATTCTTTGCCTTCTGTGTGCCTCATCATATGTTCAAAATCCTCAGGTCCTTAAAGAGCCTTAACTTATCATATGTATATCAAAAACATTAGAAACATAGAACTATGAAGCAGCCGCGGTGATGTTTACATGCTGCTGTGTGGATAGATGCTGTGTGCGGTCAGGATTGAGGGGGGCCAACATCCTTTTTGAAATTCTGAGGTGGCTAAGGTTAGTTTGAATGGCGCTCCGCTGTTTCGCATGGGATATTGGCAATATAATGAGGGCCTGGTGCATTTTTATAGGTGTGTATTCTTATTAAAAGACGATGCTGCTGATCTTTTCCTTTTCCCATAGTCTCCTGATGCCATGTGGGAGTGCTGTGCTGCAGGGGTACAGTGCAGTCTGTATGTAGCTTGTAATCCAGTTAAGTAGTTTGTACTTTGAAGGGAAGTGTACCGTAGGCTACTGGGTCCTGCTCAGAATCATGCATCGAGAAATGTGTAATATACTGTTTTGTACACTTCAAATCATTTATATAAAAGAAACCTTTCTAAAGAGATGATTTACTCGGTTTTTATGTAACGACTCTGTTTCATACTGTAGCTAACTGTTGCTCAGCATGACTGTACTGTGTCCTCTCTCTTCTGTCCAACTGCAAACCGACTGAATGGCTTTAGGAACATGCAAGGTCCATGCATCTGATAGGTTTGTGTATACTGTACGTGTACCATGAACTCTGAACCATGGTCCGCCTCCATGTCTGTGCTTCTGTCTCAGTCAGCCCCTCTGAGATGTACTGGCTCTACTGTCCATATACGCTCTACTTGAGGGTTTCCTCTGTTGCTGTTTGTTGTTTATACTGTGTTAATAAAGTTTATTGATTTATAGAACAATGTCAAGCTCTGCTGGTCCATCCATCAATACTTATATGACCTATGTGACAACTGACATATAGGAGCGTTCCTCCTCTGGCTTTGGCATTTGTACAACTGAATTGAATGACACGATATATCTGGATTCACCCGTTAGGGGGGCTGGATGCATCTTTCTGTATGGATTGAGTGGCATCTAGTGGTGTGTTACAGATTGCAACCAACTGAACAATCTCATGTCAAAATCCCATTCGATGGCTGCTAAGAATGCCAATGGCCTTCTCTAAGGTCAGTGTTTGGTTTGTCCGTTCTGGGCTACCGTAGAAACAAAGCAGTGCAACATGGTGCACCTGATGGAAGAGTACCTGCTCCATCTTTAGATATAAAAGGCTCATTCTAAGGTAGCAGGGGAAAAAAACACAATGTGTCGTAGTTTCAGGTTGATAATACACAAATGAAAATGTAATTGCTCAAATCATATTTGATTTCTGCTAATAAGTCCCCCTAAATCCTACACACTGGGCCTTTGAAAGTGTATTCCAGTCACTCAGTATCGCATTTGCAACAACCAAATAAATAAATAAAATGTCAAGATTAAAGCAGTAGAGCCTAATCATCCTCACTGTCAGTCATTAAAACAGGTCAAACTCCAAAAACATTAGATTTCCCATAATGCAGCACAATTGCACCTCCTAATTTCACTTTTCATGACAAGTAAACGACCACATCTTTCAAACTCCACATCTAAAAATTGTAATAAAGGATTAAGAAATAGTTGTCTCAAGACCCATGACACATGATGGGATGACATCACTGTGACCTCATCAGGGATTATTTTCACAGACTTGAAAAGGTTCCTCCAGAAGCTTAGAGGACACTGTGCAGCTGTTTTCGGAGGGTTTGCAGTACTACTCATTTCTTGTAAACTCATGACGTATAAAGTCCGTGCAGTGCTTCTTTAAAGGATAGAGGTGAAAACGTGATATCTCAATAAACCTTGAAGGAATCCCTTTCAAATTTGTCTCGAACATCCATCAGGACTTGAGAATGAACTGATTAGATTTCGGTCTTGAAAGGTCAAGATCACTGTGACCTCACAAAACACGTTCTTGGCCATAACTCAAGAATCCAATTGCCAACTTCGACCAAATATCACACAAATGTCTAATAGGATGAAATGATGAGGTGACAACATTGTATATGCAAAAGGTCGAAAGTCAGTCTCTCTCTCTCACAATGTTCTGCAAGAAAACTTTTTCTGGCCATTATTTAATACCATAACTCAGGAACAGCAGGCGTGACTTTATTTCACATATGTCACTCATCTTGAGTGCTCATTTTCAAACTGCTGACCGTAGGGCTCTTCTGTGCTGCTGGGCTGAAAATGTGTGTTAAGCGTCCCTAATGATAGAATTTGTAGTTTTTCAGAATCAGTTTTATTGGTCGATCATGTGAAGACAGACAGGGAAATTAGTTTCTATCGATGAACGTACGCACTCGTAGACACACAGCAGCTGTCCAATGCAAGCTCATCGGTTTTGCTGATATTGATCTCGAGGTGATTGTCATGGAACCACGCAATGAAGCTCTCCATCAGTCCTCTGTACTGTAAAATAGTCTCAAAGTGAAGACAGAATGCTTCAATTTTGTAATAACTTCCCTTATACCATCAAATGCACTTAAAAATTCCATCAGTCCTCACTTTATACTGTACATCAAATGAGTCTGGACCGACATGGACGTAAACTGCAACTTGAAGGGTTGGCAGAGGGAAGGCAGTAATTTGTCAGGACATTCATCTGAGAACACATACATCTGGGATTTTCTATAAATGCTTGTGCCAAGTCCTTTAGCGCAAAGCTTGTTGGCAGCAGAGAATACACTAGATGGCACTAAGAACACACCAATAAATTCAGTCTGCACCTCAGTTACAGCACATGTGTTAAATTTGGCCACAAGATGGCGATACACAACAAAGACAGTTTCCTTTTGCTTCACTGCAATAATGCCATCAACGTATTACTAAAACAAGCATTCATTTCATATGATGAATAATTAATGTATGCTACCTTTTCATTAAGTTTTAAAAAAAGGGTGCTATTGTTATTGGTAACTAGTCAGAGTGAAATCCCTCTCCCCAATTCCCACAATCAGACACAGTGTTTGAATCATACTGAGACATTTATTTATGCATGTATGTTTTCCATTTAGACTGAATGCAAATACAGCAAATACACACCACCAAGCACTAGGGGAATGTAGAGCAAAAGGCAGTGGAGAATTGAAGGTGGAGGCTAAACAGCAGAGCAGTTCGATGCTCTTCACCGGGAAAACAAAGCTCATATCCATATTCTGTACGGTGCTGGTTTTTCTACATTAATGGGGCCAATAAATGTCTTCATCTTGCTGAGGACCAGCGGTCCGGATTCAGAAAGGCTTCCTTGTCACTGCGCTCAATGTCACATTCTTTACAAGACACTAATTCACTTTCATGACAGCCCCTCCTCACCTTGGACTCAGAGGAGAGGTCGTCTCTACATCTGCCTGGCGGTGATTAACAGCACTTTCAGCCGAGCTCCTGCGCCCGCTATCACAACTCCCAACATAAGGCACCCATCCGTGGGACATTTCTGTCGCACTGCCATCCTTCAGATCATCATCTCTTGACCCCTAAAACACGTCCCTGCTCCTTTTGATTTCTACATAGTTAACAGGATAATACACAGGAGTATGGTTATTTATAAATAAATAAAGGCCCTCCATCCTTCAACTCACCACGTCGCCCACAGTACACGACTCCTCTCCTGATGCCTACAGTTGTTTCTCTTCCATCAGTAGTGTGTCCACTTCCACAGCGAAGACAGCTCATTTTTTCCCCACATGGTTTACAGTATATGCGCTGCTATCACTGCAAGCAAGTGCCTTCACAACAGTCCAGTGTCATATGACCAGAAAAAAATGTAAAAAAAACAACAAAAAAAAACAGAGCAAAATAGAATATACAAATAATCGGTTGCTTCCTCGGACACATTAACAGCAGGTCGACAGGTTCAAGTCAGGGGGGTGGGAGGGTTAAGACGACAAGGGCAACAAAGCCATGGTCACAAGTGTTGGAAAAGCTCCGTTGAGTATCACTAACTCTGTGTTATAGGTTTTGGTTACGCTTCGGTACGCATGAGAGTTCACAGTTTTCTCCCTTTAGAGGACATCGAGGATAAGAATAATGGCTGCTTATTGCAAATCTCACAAGCAGTGCGCTCCACTGCTCCGGTTAACATTAGCACGAAGTTAACAATGACGGCAACACGGCTAACATGGGTCAGGCTCCACCAGAGGGATTCTTATGTATGATAAGTGATGCATAGTATAGTATTAAAGGTCATCCAGGATATACGTTAGGTGACAGCCAGCAGGTTCTGTGGGGTAAGTGGTGCTTCACGTGTGTCACGCTCTCGAGTCTCGGCTTTGTCAGTAAGGGGAACGGGGAGGAAAAAGCACAGGCCTCACATTCACCACTCCTATAAATACAATTACAAACTCATACACCATAACTTAAAAGAGTTAATCCAACAGAAAACAAAAAAGTACCCATGCTAATCTTGGAGTTTTGAACCTTGCAGTTAGTGTGAACTAGAAAATCAATGTATGAAGCTGCTTTTTAAACGTGCCATGACCAGTGTTTTTACACTTGAGGTCAATCAAATGACTGTGTGTAATGTTTAAAGTAAGGAGCCCACAGAACACACATTTTTAATGGCCCACAACTTGGCTGATTTGGTTAAGGACCAAACCAAGACAGAGTTAGAGACTAGTTAGTGAAAAGCAGAGAATTAAGCAGCTAAAGATTTAGATATGTCCCTCAAGAGACTAGGCATATAGGATATTTATATTAACCAGGGGCCGTACAGGTAAACACACAACTGTTTGCTAATACGTCTGCCATCATTATGCTTGATGCGCTGCCCTCAATTGGCCAGAAAATAAATTGTACCAGGTGCAGAAAAAATGGATATGATGCTGATATTTCTTGCTGACAGGGACACTGGTTAAGATCTTGATTGAAAGCACCACCACAATGTGGTGATTTGAGTTTCTACATTTGGGCGATTTCTCTCTGATTTACTTGATTTACTAAGATCTCACACTTGGCGACCGCAATGTCCAAAACCACAAGACTAACACATCAACTCTGTTTTATGAAGGAAGTCAGTAAAATCAAGTAAGAAAAATTCCGAACACATATCACATTTCTGAAACGTATTAGATAAAACATTATTTATATTAAAATTTCTCTAAAAATCCTATGACTGTGCCCAAAACATGTGACCAGCGTTTCTGTAGCTAGTAGGCGAGTTGACAGCAAAAATGAAAACGGTAACAGTGAGCGGGGCAAATGGGAGGACAGTGAAGTTTGTATGTTGGAGTTCCAGATGGTCACTGCAGTCTCACACGATGGTCCCTCTGCAGAAGAGTCCATCAAAATCACTGTGTTTCCACCACTCACCGGTCCAGTGTGTGTTTTTGTTTTTTTACAGTTTCTCCGTAGGTGCTCGGTCCCATCATCTCAGAGCTTCTCATGGGTTTCAAATGTTGACATGTCTGTAAATTTGTTTTTTGTTTTTTTCCATTCCCTCGGCTATTTTGTAATTGAATCATGCAGATTATAATCATCTGATATTATACATATTTCATAAACAAGCGAACACTAAACATAAATTAGACCCTCTATAGATAAAAATGTAAAAAGCTAGTAAGACAGCTGCTGATTATACTGAAGGTGTCACAGCCAGGAGGTGGCAACAACGAGCAAAAGGCTGCCTCTCGCCTCTTGGCACCAACCTCCCTATCCCACCCCCTCCACCACCAGCAATGTCCTGATCCTTCCACATAACCTTCCTCTGCTCTTTACGTATGTGACAGTAGAACGGGGCAGATACTTGGGACCTTAAAGTAAAAAAAAAAAAAAAAGATTAAGGGGACTTTTTTTTTAAGGGAGCAACCATGGACATCGGGTGGCTTGGGTTGAAAACGCATTGATTCAAATGACCCTCAAGGTACAAAGGAGACAAAATGTATCCAATTAAATAAAATGCAAGTAAAGTTTCATATAAATGACTCTAACAGAGGTCAATTCAAATAGTAACAAATGCTAACGGCTTTCACTTTCAATCTTGCATCATTCCACTTGATGAAACCAAGCGTCAAATCATCCAATCCAAGTTTCCTGTTCCATAAGGAAGTGGAGGGCTGGGACGGGCCGGGAAATAACGGGAGGCCGGTTCGAGTCAGAGGCTGAGTCACAGTTGGTTTGTCTAAAGGGACAGGAGTGGAGGTCTACTGCTTCGCAGAACGCAGTCTGTTCTCGTGTCAGGTGTGTATACAGGCGGGGTAGAATGTCCTCGTGTCCGGTTGGTGGCGTACTGCAGGACGGGGCGAGAGACACACAGCTGGAGGATCCTCTCCTGTCCCCCCGTCTCAGGAGCCACCATGACGGATCAGGACTGAAACGAGACGACAAAACAGAGATCTATCATCACAAATGAACATCACATTATCTACATAGAGGCAAGACAGGCAGAGTAAGGTCAGGTCATTTTGCTTCTCCTTCCTTCTGCCTTTTGTATGTTTTTGTAGTCATTTGTGTCTCTTGGTGGTCTTTTTAAGTCTTTGTGGTTATAACTCTTTGTGGTCGCTACAAGTCTTTGTAGTCGTTTTTATCTTTTCGTGGCTGCTTCAAGTCTCAAGTGTTGTTGTTTCGATCCTCTTTTGAATCTTGTAGTTCTGTTATATCTCTTAGTTATCGCTTTAAGTCCTTAAAGTTGTTTATATATGATTTGGGTCTCCACGTAGTTGCTTTATTGACAGTCAAGACAAGAAATGTTAACTGTCCCTTTAAACAGCACATCTGACCCTGTGACCCATGTTTCCCCTTGTGCCCAGTACGTCTGTTCAGTAATTCATGCTCAGGGAAGTGGAGTGTTCCTGTAGCTTGCACTCGGATCACATCTTCACCATCACAAGAGTCACATACCTGTGCTTTCTGCTGCAGCTCCTCAGTGGGAGACTCTGTTTCCCTGATAACCACTGCTTTTGTCACCAGCATGTCGGGGTGCTGCTGCTTGGCCTCTTGGATCGCCATGGCGAGGGCCTGGGGACACGAAGCGCCAACACATGGTCATAAAAGTGTCATATTGACCCTGGATGCCTTTCAAATTGTGTTTTTTATAATACTCCTCACCTGATGTTGGTCCACATCATCGTCTCCTGTGATTATAATCCTTTTCTCGATCCTGGTCTCTGAGTAGCCTCCCTTCACAGTCTGCATGCAGAAGGTAGAAAAATAAATGAATGACAAAAAGAGCAACCAAAGGAACCATTCTATTTGTATCTCCATCATTCTTGCATACAAACTCGCTGTAGTGTTTCTGTACCAGTTGTACAGAGACATTAAATCAAATCCCTATTGTTTCACATTGTCTAACTCATAACAGAGCAGCAGAGATGTACTTAAATGCCATTGAAAACGAGGGAAAGTATAATATGAATAAATCCTGTTGGAGTTTGTTTACATTGTGGCACCTGAATCTTCATATATATATACATATATATATATATATTCATATATAGTCCACGAAGAAGGGATGACACATAATCCAGAGTGCACCGTGAGACAACGATGTTTATCATAATATACGGATGTTTACCGGGAGATACATAAGTGATTCCAAGCTCCACTCAAACTGTAACCATGGGTACAGACGAGGCGTTACCTTGGTGACTTGGGTTGTGGTTGCTGAGGTGACGTTCTCAGCCGTGATGGTCAGCGGGGACACAACAGACTCCCTCGCCTGGGTGCCAGCTTTGACCTACAGCACGGGACGTAAAAGAAGAGTTATACACACATGGAGGGACACACTGTGCACACACACACACACACACAGTCATAACCTCTGTCTACCTGAACCTGCTCTGGACGGCAAACTCATTTTGTTCTCAAATGCTGACATTAATGCTTGAACTTTCGTGAGATAATCATAATTAGGTATTATTATATAAATCATTTCAGGTTCTTATTGAATGCAGCGACAAACGAACAGCCAGGGTGGTGCAACGGGGGAATCAGTTATTCAAGACCCTGGCAGTAGCACGTACTCATCTACTTCATCCTTTACGTCGCCACCACATGCACACAGGCTTTCACACCGATGTCGCCTCTGTGCAGATACTTACAGGGGAGCCATTTTCTTTGAGGGCAGCAGGAGCCTCCCGCGGGCTGACGACTCCATAGTTCTGAAGGAGAGAGAGAACGGGAGAGTCATTATTTATTTCTTAATATGTACTAATTCCAGCTACATCAAATAAATGCAGTGGGTGAACATACGCAGAAGCAGAGAGTGATACATATCTACTAAAAACAGCATTCTTTTATTTATTAAAGCTTTTGATCCATATCTGTGTATAAAAACATGGAGAAAAGCTTCAATGACGTCATCATTAGCCACACTGACTGTGGCACAAATCATATGACAGACAGCTAGAATACAAAAATCTCAACATATCTCATCAGTGTACCATGTTATACTAACAGGGCACGACACAATGTGTGTAGCGTTGGCTGTCAATCAAACTGTGACTTTGGAAAAAGTAACTTCAGAGCCACTGAAGCTTCTGTCTGTCTCCCCTCCACTATACATCTTATCTCACAGCAGAGATTCTAACATGCCAGAGCAAGAAAATGGTGAGGTGCGTGTATAACCTTAACATCTGCCGGTATTATTACAGTAATATACAGACAGCAGTGCGTTTGGCTGTTAGAATTCCAGGGCCCTGGTGTAGATCTTTCCACAGCTAATGTCAGCTTGTCAGTGCAGGGAAAGCGCGGGCGTAATTGATAATATTGCGTTTGGCTGAGATAGTTCCAGGGTGTTGGTGTTGTGCACGTTGGCTCGCTGTCTTGGCTCGCAGAGACACTTTATGGAACCGTGCCATCGTTAACTAAATCAGCTTCACCTGTGCTTCTCAAGTCTGCTGTGACAAAGGTCTGCGGCTCCTGCTGGCTCATCGACAGGGCTCACTGGAGCACTCGCTAATGTCATTAGTTACACCTGTGGTGGGAAGTCACATTGTCTGCTGTGGAGAGAGAGGTCCGTGGAGAGCTGGTGAGGTGCAGCGGGCTGTTTACTTCCTGTATTCTTTTCTGATAAAAACCACTGAAAAGGGTTTTAAATTAAATACTGACTGATAAAACATGAAATATAAACGGATACAGTGGTTTCCTAACATAGCCATAACTTATTATTCATACTGCAGAACTCCTGGGTGTATTGAACTCTGCAGAAATGTGTTTTGTTTTATAAGGGGGAGATTGTGTTATTTCATTATTCAGCAGTTGCAGTCTCACTTTGAAAACTCTGGCTGATGCTAGGAACTCTTTGAATGTAGAATTTGGTTGTTTACATCCAAATGTAGTACTCTGGTCTAATTCCACTGTCAGATCTCACATGCATTAACCTTAAAGTGTCACACAACACAGAGACTTTAAGAATACGATCATTTCTTTGGATTTATGAACCCAGTTTTGAGCTGTCAAATGGTTTGTATTGTCCATCTTTGACAGTCATGCTAAATTATTAACAGCATGTGCATACTTGAACTGTTTGTGAAGACATTCCACAAGCTGAACAAATTCCTTTCACTACAGTCTGCTGGAAATGCTACTCAGATTCAGAGGCTGTCACTGACACAGTCAGCTGACATCAGGCCTGTGTGACAGACAGTGTGAGGCGCCCTCTGCTGGCCGACACCGCTGCTGCTACAGATCTTTGTCTGCCTATCGATGACGTCGTCCTCCTTTTTTGCTGCAGACACACACACACATACACACACAGGCGCACATCGAGACGGAGCACTGTCTTCCTCCTCTGACATCTTAGAAAATTCGGCTCAGCACTGATGTGGCACTTCAAAGCCTCCCTCTCTACATCATTGCCCAAGTTCATCCACACCATTAGCTCAATGGCTAAAGAGCCCAGCGATGATTACATTTTAATAAGGCACCTGTTGGACAGCCAGCCAGCACTCAAATCTTCGCCTCGGGAGATGAATGGCGTTCCCACCTGCTTTCATCATCCACATTAATACGCTGTCAATACTTTAATCACTCCATAATGATGCTATTATGTCACCCCTGTCAGGGGAATATGGCCCTCATAGCACTGAGGCCCCAAGTAGATGCTCCCTCCCCTAATGAAGATCGGCTCCAGAGCTCTGCACAAGTTTAAAATTCTTCACAGCAAGTCTTCGTTGGGTGACTGGTGGGACCGGGCCTGTGATATTTTTCTCACTCTCCCCTTTCTGCAAATAGTGGAGCTTAAAATGTATCAGCACTGTGTAAAATATTCAATGGAAAAAGGAAAAAGAGCAAAAGAAAAATGTCTTGACATATTAAAGAAATAGCTGGGCATTTTGTGAAATACTCTTATCATTGCCGAGAGTCAGACAAGTGCATTGATATCATTCTCAAGGCTGTACAGGGATTGCAAGCATTAGGAGGTGAGGCTTCACCGTACCAATGCTGGGGCCATGCTGGTGCAATGACAAGAAGTAGCAAATGCAGCATCTACGTGTATACTGTGTATCCATGAGCTCCACCAGCAACTTGTTGTCTTAGCTTAGCACAAAGCCTAAAAACACAGGTAAACAGCCTGTCTCAGTCGGCGCCTCTAATGCTCCCTAATTTACATGTCTGTTCTTTAATTAATCCACACACAGAAACAGACGTGTTAAAATGACTTCCACTGAGGTGGTTGCATAGCAACCAATGGAGACCTTGCACCCAGCACATAACCTCCTGCAAAACCATTACGTGCTGTTTTTACACTTTGGTTTTTGGACATGTTGAAAAAATTAAATAAGTAAGATGCAACTTAATCAGTCTGTTTGAAAGGTGCTGGGTGGATTACCTGCAGAACAACACCAGCAGATTCCACGTTTTCAGCTTTTATACAAAGCTCACAGGCTGCTGGCTGTAACTTTGTACATGAACAAGATATTGATCTCATCTGATTCTCAGCCAGAGAGACAATATTTTCCAAACGTCAAGCAGTTGCTTAAAATATGTTGGGTCTGAATAAAAATATGAAGGTGACTTTAAGTACATAAATACCACAGTTTACTAAAATACTGTTTGTAACTTACAGTAAAGTCTTCTCCAATGTCGCTCGCTGACTTAAACTTTGGAGCAATTGTTGATTACTCACCAAATACCTTTTTTTTTCTAACCCAACAGCAGCAGATGTGTGAGTTAACAGCAACATTTTGTAAATGACAGTAAAGTAAGGTTTGTCCACATCGCTTTTTCACCTGTGGGGAGACATTCATGATGTTGGGGTGGACCTCTGATCCATTCGTATGTGACTCCGTCTTGGATTCGGACCTCTTCAACATATGCGCCATGCTCACAGCACTGGGGTCTTTCTTTGCCACGGGAGGCTGTGAGAAACACACAAACAATAAAGTCAACCATGGTCAAGCAGTTTCTTCACAGCAGGAACACTGAGAGATAAAGCGGCAGACACTTCAGATAAAAGCATTTGAACTTGAAAAGCATTTGTTGACTTAAAGGCACAAACCCTGCAATACATTTTTTTTCTTCAGTTAGATGAAAACATGCAAATGATGATGCAACAGAGGGGGAATTCAAAGAAACACTGATGCAACCAACAAAAATAAAATGGTGAAGAATTCATAAATTAAAACATCAAAGAGAATAAAATATGTAGAGTTTTAAACAAAGTCAAACATGAACAAAATGTAAGTAATTCCAAACAATGGGAAATGGTACAAAAAAACAAAACAAAAATAAAACAAAATGTAAAAACTGCGTAGCCAGGTAGTTATGGCACGTAGTCCAGCCAGGCAGGGTGAATCCAGTGGGTGATGATGAAGATGAAGTTTGATGAAGTCTGATTCATCTACCTCACGATGCGTTGCCTCCTCAGGAAGCTTCTCCTCGATGGGAGACTTGTCCCGGGAGCCCATCAGACGGGCAGAGTAGAATCTGGAGGTCTCCTCAAAGTCCTCCCGACCAACCTCAGGCTGCCGCTCCCTCTCTCCCAGCTCAGACATGCCCTTCGAGAAGTCCTCTGCACCGGAGTGGAGGTCCATGAGGACGGTGAAGTCGACCTCAGCCTCCAGGCTGGACGTGGAGCTGACCGTCATGCTGGAGCACTTGCGCTCGATGCCCAGGTGTGTTTCCCTCATGCAGGCCACCGTGTCCCGCTCCTGCTCCTCCTCTGAGGTTATGTTCGGCTGGGGCCTCCTGTCCCCGAGCTCCTTCTGGGGCGGGTACAGACACACGATCACCACTCTAAGGTAACTTAACTGCAGCCGGATGGGTGATGACGACAGCATGGAATGGGATGGAAGTATCACCCCGGTGTTTGAGGGTTGCATGTTTGCAGGGTTTCATGGAGGATCCAAAATTCAAAGCTAAGACACATGCAACGCATCCTGAGCATACAGCTGAAAATGATCGGGCATGCGTCATGTCGCAAATAACAGAATGAATAGGTTAAACTACAAAAGTGGCTCTGAAGCTGGGGGTCGGGACACCACAGGGGTCACAAAATAATTAAAAGAAAAACTTTCATGATACAAACTTCTGAGTTATTTTCTGACTTTGCAGACTCTTTGCTTCTGTTTTGTGATTACTGGAAGCTACAAAAGCCAACTACATGCATACAGGTCAAAATTGAATTAAGACCGGGATCTGATTTTTTTTTTATGTCCATTTTGCTAATGATATACTATTTCACCTTTATTATTCCAGAGCAGCTAAATCTGAAGAGGGGATATGAACACCTGAATGTTAAACTCCTGCTACTGCTAACTAGCTAACTGAGTCAGGGTGGGTAAGCTGCTGAAACACATTTTTTCACTGAATGTAATTTAATACATCTAACTTCACATAACAATAGTAGCCTAGACAGCTCAATGCCTTGAGAAAAAGTGACACATTTAATAAAGACTATAAATAATCCAAATAAAATGTATTTTCTTAAATAAAAGGAATAAGAACATGTTGTTTGTCGAAATGGTAGTTTCTCTGAGCATTTGTTTGTTTAAGACTGCTTATTTCCAAAAAAAATGTTGTCATCATTCTATGATTAAGATTTTTTTTAAACAGTCTGTAAAAGGTGGCTATATCAGTTTCCAAGTTAGCCTTATCATGAACTTTATAGCTTCTGAAGTCACGATTGCACAGATTTCTACATAAAAAAATGTGGCAAAAAACAGTATGTCTGACCCATACCCATGATGCAACCTGTGACTCGGGTTCAGCATCAACATTCATCTGTTTTAATCTGTTTTAAGGTTTCTTGAGCCAAAAAGCCATGGGAGCCATTAAATTCCAATGAAGCTCAGCCAAATTAAAGTAATGCCACTCACATTAATTAGGCACATGCACTCGTTAATCACAGTAAAAACATCACAATGTCAGCAATAGTCAAGCCCAGGGGGTTCTGTTTACAGCACATAGATTCAATTCAAACTCTGACCATGGTGATGGATGAGGACATCTGAGTAGCCAGTGAAAAGTAACACACTTCATCATTTCTATATACGGAGAAAGTGGTGCAGTCAGTGAGGAGGCATGCAGTTTACCCGCGAGGGGTGCAGAGATGGTGTGTGAGCATATGAAGGTGAGATTAAATACAAATGAATAACCTTGAAATCAGCAAACGGCTCTTCGTAAATGGCAGGAGTGGAGACGGGCTCCTGCAGGGGGAAGCAGAGGAAAGAGCACAGAGAGCATGTGAAGGTTAGTACAAGCTGAGGTGGGCAGAGGACTACACACCACACACGCTGAAATCTAACCAGCAGAGCTTGACTGGAGCCTGAACCTATGAGCTCAGTGTGCTCCGAGCGCAGAATATTTCACTCCAAACCTAAACTGGGATCCTGGTGTAGCGCTCAGTCAGACTGAATGTAGTCGCATGTTTCAAATCAGCTTATAGTTCAGTGACTTTAATGTATTTTAAATAGGGGTGTAACGGCACATGAATTTATCCCACAGTGTCACAGTGCGGGCAAACACAACCGGCTCAGTCAGTCACACTGTGGTACAGTATAACCATTCTGATTCACACTCCAACCCACAAGGTGGCGGTAATGCAACAAAAAGCAGTTTTCTGACCTCAGTTACAGGCGACGTCATGCAAATGTCCAGGTAGTAGTAGTATTCATGAAATTAGTAGAAAATGTCAGAACTCAAAATTGTTAGCTTTTATCACTGTCATTCATAAAAACAACCAAACAAAACCACAACTGTGCACATTTCAAAGGAGACATGTTATGCTCAGATTATTCACAGTCCTACTTTGCGCTACTACTGGAACAGGTTTGAACTGTATGAAGCGCTCTGTCATAGCTCCTGTCTCTTTAAAGACAACAGAGCAGCCATGCTAAATCAATTCTCACGTGCGCAAACGAGCCGCAAGGCATAAATCATGCAAATGTGTGACCTCGTGACGGAGCGTGATGTCACAGAGGCGTGGAATCTAAGACGGAACTACTGACGAGGCGTTTTCAGGAGCAGGTGTGTTCTGTGGGAGAGATGTGAAGACCTTTTTAACTTTCAAGATTTTTTACACGGGCAGGAACGTCTGTGAATCACTGACGGAAAGGAAATAGAATTAAAAAGAATAAGAGGTCTCTTTTAAAACAAAATAAGCAGAAGAAGATGATGACACGAGACACCAGATGGAGAAGACGACACCGTGACTGACTACGCTCTACGGCAAGTTGAACAAACTATTTTATGGGGGCATAACGGCACTCGGCGGAACAAACTGTAACTTGCAATACTGCATGTTGAAAATAAATGAAAAGAAAGCCGTATGCAGATGGGATTTTTTGTTGCTTTTTCCCGTTCTACTGAACTCATACTGAACCGTCACCCCAAAACCGAGTAATGTCCCGTACTGTGACTCCTGCGTACTGTTACACCCCGACTTTTAAATGACTCAAACCCAGGTTTAGGTGAGAAATTCAGCCAGACCCAGTCTAACCCGCTAGGTCTGTCCAGATCCAGTCAGGTCCAAATGGATTCAGGCACAAATTTCAAGCCCTACTCTACAGTAACATAGCAAACAGCGATACAGGACAGAAAAGAGGTGAGCTTACTGCAACAAAAACATCGACAGCCGAGTTCATCTGTTAGAATTAGCAGTGGCAGGGCAGGAGAGTAATGCAGTTTTTATAATGAGCAGGTTTTCAGCATAGCAGCAGCCACTCATTGACCAAAAAACGGAGAAAGTGAAACATTACGCACCTCGAATTTCAAGAAGGGCGTATTCAAATGCCGTCAAATGATATTGTTAAATGTCCAATAAAAGGTTGCAGGGGGCGCGTTTCAAAGCCTGTCGGAGTGACTGTGCGAGTGGGTCCACATGTTTGGAGGAGCGTCTAATATTTTCCCTACACACCCCCCCCCCC
>CAEMYA010001588.1:1096900-1110663 GCA_903131615.1 Diplodus sargus | reverse complement strand
TTGTTTGTTTGTTTTTTTTGC
Source organism: Diplodus sargus (assembly GCA_903131615.1). Classification (NCBI taxonomy): domain Eukaryota; kingdom Metazoa; phylum Chordata; class Actinopteri; order Spariformes; family Sparidae; genus Diplodus; species Diplodus sargus. Next base: position 1,110,642 of record CAEMYA010001588.1, on the reverse strand, counting down.
CACAAGACGGAGCAGAAGTATCGCTCCGCCTGCTCTTCACACAGGCACGAACAGGTAAGATGGATGAGTGTTTCAAGTCACTGAAAACGTAGAAAAAAAGAAAAATGGCGTGCGAGTCTGTCTGAAGCTCATGCGATGCTGTTTTTCCAATGACTGAATAGCAGATGCCAAGCAGAGTTACCGAGTGTCTCTTCTTGGCCGCGTCCAGGCTCGGCTCCCTGCCGACATTTCGGCTGTTCCGCAGCATTAGTCCAGACTCCCTGACCTTCTGTGTTTTTACTGGTGGGGCTGGGGGAGCCATTTTGGGAAGCCCTGAAATCTTTGAGCCGAACGACTGACTCTCTATAGGTCCTCTACCGGACTGATAGCTATCATCTGGATGTTCTGATTTAGCGATAGCCTCCGGATCTGCTGCGAATGCTGGATGGAAGGTCGAGACGTCAGTCCAGTTGAGGTCTGGGGGTCCCTCTGGAGAGCCGACCGACCAGCGGTACTCTCTTCTGAGGACCCGTGTGGGCTCGTCCTGACCTGACCTGTCTCTTTCGTCCTTGCATGCTACGCTCTTTGATCGCTCTGGCTTGAGAGGAACAATCCTGGTGATTTCCGACTGGTAGCTGCTGCCTGACAGTCGGTGGAAAGACGTCCTCTGACCTCTGTCTCCGATGAAACCCTCGATATCCTCTGCCCCAGAACTACTGATCTTCCTCTCATGTGTCCTGACCTGTCGCAGCTTCACCTCTGCTAGCTCTTTGTTGTCAATAAGGCCCTTCCCTCGCACCATCTTCACACCCTCCCCTTTAACACCTGCTAATGAACTATCGTGTTCTATCTTTCCCGGTCCGTTCACTGAGCCTAAATCGATATCTGGCCCAACCTGACTCACTTTTTTCTTTACCTGCTCTATTCCTGGAGTGGAGCCCTCCCTACTCTCTCCTATTGATATATCCTCCTGTTTGTTGTCTTTATAGCCCTTGACAGACTGATCCTTTGCTAATCCCTGATCATCTTTCATCATCTCCACTGAGGACAAGTCACAATGATTTCCTGTTGCTGAGGTTTTTTCTGGACTGTTGTCCGAACCCGAGCCGTCATTTTCATCTCCAGTAGAATCGCTGTCTCCTTTTCTGTAGATGAGCTCAGCAGGCATCCCCAGGTTTAAGCTCTGGGGTCTCCTCTTTTTCCTTGGTTTCGAAGCTGTACGTTCTTTAATCTGGCACGAGCCCAGGGCCACATCACTGTTTGCCTCAGGGTCTGAGGCTTTCGATGGTTTACCTTGAGATTTGTCTTGAAACAAGTCTGCATTCTCAGATAATTGAATCACAAAACGACTTTTGCCAGCTGGACGAGGCTCAGAGCATACATCTGCCTCTCTGGACGATTTTGCTGAGGGAAATTCATCAATATGGCTTTTCATTTCTTTCCTGTCATACCCTGTTACCTCTTTATGTATCATCTTGGCAATGTCTATCTCTTTTTCCAGCTCCTTTTTCTCCCACGAGGAATCCGATGTGAGAGATTTGTTCTCCTCTTCTGCCTTCCAGTCATGGTCCTGTTGATACGTTTCTTGCTTTTCAATCAATACCCACTCCTCAGAGCCCTATATGTTGGTATAGATTAAACACAGTTAGACATGCCAAGCACACCTTCTGTAAATAATGAAATCTACTCAGTGATTTGAATCACAGAAAAAGGGAACACGTTTTGGCAAACATGCATTTGCATTGAGGGATTTTATCGTTAAATATTCGGGAGGATTTTCTTGAATACATACACATGTGAGTAATAAGAATGCACAGTAGGCAGTGCATTACACCAGACCACATAATGCTATAAATAGTGAACTGTATCATGAAAGAGAAAGAGTGAGGATGTGCAACCTCAGGTGAAGTCACCACAGTCTTCTGGACGAAACCCTCAACAGACAGGCTGTTAACAGGGTCCTTTCCAACTGCTCGGCCAACCAACTGCCTCGACGCGAGGCAGAGGAGGAAGGAAAGAAGAGGGAGGAAAAAAGAGGAAGAGGAAAAGAAGAAGAATCTTTATTTCATGTACACACACAGACACACAACATAGAGAAACTGGTTATCTGCATTTAATCCATCAAAGGGGAGCAGTGGGGTGCCAACCTACAGAGCTGAGGTAACCATCTCCAGATCACAGCCAGTGCCTTCATCAAGGGCGCTTACTGGAGAACTAACTGAATATACATGTTTTGAAGAACAGCTGTTCAAGCTCGGACTCGAAATGAGGAGTGAATTAGTGAGCGGCGGAATAAACTATTTCATGCAAAAGGGAGAAAATGTGACAGGCAGAAGGAATCAGTGCAGCTGACTTACTCTGTCGAAACTTTTTTAATGAACTTCAAGCTAAAACACGCAATCCCTTGTACCTGACAGCCACTGAATCCACATAACCAAATCAGCAGACATTTGCAATGCAAACACATTTTCTGTGACTACATCAAAGAGTCAAGTTCGACTGAATCTCTTGGAAACAGTGACGAGCACAGAGACTCTCCCAGCCTTCAACTGTCAGTCAAACACAATAACATCTGTTATCCGTTATCCCCTCCACCGTCCTACCCTCGCTGTCATTTTACCTGGAATGAGACACAGAGCAGATTACATTTTCTGCAGCGGGCGTTTGACATTCTATGGGCATAATCTGATCATCCCAGAAAGCAGACGAGAGATTGTCAGCAGACGACTTGCGCACAGGCAAAGACAGAGGCATCCTATCTGAACAGTACTATCTCAGTGCTCTATCGCTGAAAGCCTAATTACCAAAATGTGATCAAAGCTTGAGTGCTTTCGTGATCCAGCATAAAGGAAACTGTGTCACTGTTAGGCAATCGGGGAGGGGGGGGGAATAACTGATAATTATTTCTCAAGTGCCTCACATTGAGTAAATCCTCAAAAAACATCTTGAAACTAATCTCATCAAGATGCTTCCCTCTGTGCTACTTGTCAGTCATCTTCAAGTACCTTTGAGATATTGTCAGAATTATTCCGGTGCACCAGAGAGAGGCAGGATGCACTTCATTATAAACCTCTTAAAATAAACTGCACATTTTTCTGTTTGTTCCTTCCAGCAGACGCGCCTCTGCGCAGGAGATATATATTTGAACCGCCTGAAGGAAAGAAATTAAAGAACCATAACTACCTTGACTAATAATGCTCATTTGCTTTTGCTTTTTACAGTCATACCGGTGCAGCATATCTTCAGGCTTGTGTTACTATTCAAACGAAATGAAAAGAGCATACAAAACAATTTACCAAACAAGCGCTTCCATGTGACAGAACATGGCCTGCTCGGTCTCGAGTCAAGCAGCAAAAAGAAGAATCCAACGTGACAGCGACATGTCAGACTGGAATATCAATGCCCCTTAATGGAATGTCACACATCAGAGGTCGCTGGATTTGAGATATTGACCATAGTGGACATTAGGGCCCACCAACCCCCCCCCCTCCCACCAGCACGAGCTCCTACTCACAGCCTTCTTCTCGGGTGTGCCTGTCGGGGAGGTGGCTGACAGACGCTTCTCGCGGTTCATCAGCTTGCTGTTCGGCTCCCTCAGGGTTCTCTTCAGCTCGTTGATGCTGGCCTGGTGCTTCAGCAGGAAGTCCTGCGACTTATCCAGAAACTTGAGGAGAGCGTGCAGAAGGTGAGACACAGGACGGGGAGAGAATGGGAAATGCATTAGCAGGACGTCAACATCCCTCTCAGCAGCAGCAGTACCCACATCACCACATCTGATATGCATGAGTAAATGGGATGGGAGACAATACGGCCGATGCGCAGGAGAAGATGGGATGTGAAGTGCTTACAATTACTTTAACTAGAGAATATGCTGGTGTTTTACTTCCCTTTGTCATAGCAATTGGAGGGAAATGACATTTCGGATGCTACTGAAGCTCGCAGAAAACAAAAGCAATTATACTGATGACTGAATGGTTTTTAGACATAAACAAACACTACAATCACGGCACTCGCAACAAAGAAGACGATGAAGAAACAAGTGTGTAAAGTCTATTAACCTTTTTGGATAATTAAAATGTGCGTTGATTTTGTTTGTGTTGTGTGAATGGTGACAGTCATTGGTGGAAAGTAGCACAAATCTGCCATTTTCTGCTTAAACTTAAAGGGTAATTTTCCACATTAAAGTGTGTTTAGGGGGCTTGGGGACAGAAGTAGTAGAAAGCCTTTTGTGGCTCCAGAGGGAGCTGCTTGAATCTGATGATTTGCCTCCAGTGATGTCATCAGTGGAATGCAACTTTGCAATTATCATATTTCCTTTTTTACATACTTTACAGGTTAAAGGATAGATTCAATAATGTTTGCAGTCAGGTGCTCTGTACACTTAAAACAGCTTTTGCTTACTGCAATCATCCCCCGTGTTCATACTGGCCATTAAGAGAGCCTTTCCTAATGTATCCTACCACATTGTGAGTGATACGGGGCAAAATATTTTGTCCTCTATGTACAGAGGTATTCCAAAGTTTATCCAAAGTAAATGCAAGGCTTTCTTTCAACATTACCGTCTTTTAAGAGCAAATTCCTTATTTGTTTCACAGTCTCTTCACTGCAGCGCAACAAGTCCAGAAAACAGAAAGACAATCTTATACTTAAGACTCTTACTTTGGAAGACACCCGCTGGATTTGTCTTCATCAGAGTGCTAAAGCCTAAAATTACCATGAGATAAACTTAAGAATATATCTTGGCATAAAACCAGAACTGTGGATTTTGTTGCCCATCTCTTCTATCAGAAGCAAATTATGGAGGGATTTCTTCACAGCCGGTATGATCATGAGGAGTGATTAAAGCAGAAAGAGAAATCTGTTTCAGTGTTTATCAGATTATTATAAGTCAGATGAAAAAATGTAAATGACTCCTTTCAGATTTTTCGTAGAAAATAATGATAAACTTATTAAATGCACTCTGTTGCTAAAAATCCAACAAGAGTGTAGTTGGAAGACCTTGTAAAGTATGTGTGAGCTGTGAGCAGTTCCACCAAACATTTGGAGACTTTTAGCCACTAAAATTGATGATTAACTTTAGACAAAGATGCCCAGTGATGTCAGAGTATCAGATGTTTCCAAAGACAGCTACTCAGGTTGACCTGGTTCAGGCTGAATAATGCTGGACTACCTGACAGTCTTAGTTAGAGAAGGAACAATGCAGTCAACCATTCAATTCACTAGCAATTTCTTTTACTGCACAGTTATTCCTCTGTTGCCATAAAATATGCATTCTTGATTTTAATTCTAGTTTTTCAGTGAAATAATAATTTAATAATCTTGTCTCACAGGCCGATTCCTAATTGCTAAAAAATTAAAGAGAAGATAAAATAATAAAAAAGTCCCATTAAAATGAAGTGCAAATGTCTGAACTCATTTGAACAACCACTCTCCATTAGATCGGCTGGCCATAAACTCCAGTTTTTGTAGCAGGCGTGGTGAATACTGATGTTCAGTTCATTTTACACCTACAAATGGCTGCACGAATGCCAATACAGTCGACGGAGAGAGACAACCAGGTCCACACTGAACGTCTCCCAGTCACAGGGACTACTTCTGTATTCTACACATTTCATCAAGTACATTTAGCTGATAATACTTACAATAAGTTTACTAAATGGGGAGTTTGACTTTGACTTGTGAGTCTTGAAACTTGAGGTTTTTTATATTGTATTCAACTTTCACTTGAGTAAAAGGATCTGAGTGCTTCTCCCACAGAGCAGAATGTTCCAAAATAGTGAGGAAATGCACTGACGTTGAAGCACTTAGGGCAGGAGAAGGGCTCACGTCTATCTATAACACAGGAGACTTTCCAAGCAACAGCCTGATCTTTTGAAACCTCTACGACATGAAAAACTTTAAAAATAAAAAATGTATATCCTTCGATCCAAGATGGCGGCTGCAGGCAAACCTCAATCTGCAAAAACCCCAAAAGACTATTAGCGCACACGACAAGAAGCACACGGGCCGAAGACAGGAACCTGTACCTCCTGTTTGTGCCGAGGAGTGGCCTCCTGGTCCAACTGAGAGAGCTGAGTTGGGGCAGGAGAATGAGCGAGCACAAGAGGGGTTCAGAGGTGAGGAGTGCAGGGTCAGAGAGTGCAGGAACAGGGTCAGGTGCAGAGACAGGGTGGGAGAAGGTAAGTCAGTCAGAGGACAGGCAGGCAGACAGACTGGACGGCTACATTTGGCCACTTGTTACCATGCCAAGACAAATTTGGAAATTACTCGAAAGCACATCCCAGTAGACATTTTGGAGTTTAATAGATCCTGGTTTGGCATGTGAATACACCAAAAATGGAGAAGCGGGCGTTTTTGAAGCATAGTTGCTTTTACCAAATGTGAAGGCAAGACAGAATGATCCTTCTCACGTCAGTTCAGACTGGTTTCCAAAGCGTTTTGAGCGTATCGTCGCATCGTGCACAGCTGACATTTGTCACCATCTTACCAATCACTGTCTGTCAAATGTTTGCTGGGATGCTATGACAAATATGACACAACCTTGGCAGCAGCTCTTGCTTGCTCATAGTGCAATGCAGCACAGTGTTTTCTCTGATAACAGAATTACTGTCGCAGTTAGACAGCGGAAGACAGGCAGAAACAATGGAATACAATTAGACAGATAAACTTGAGGTAACAATGGATGGATAAAGACAGGTAAACAGACAGACAGAGACCAAATCACCAGACACCAAATACCTCCTGTTTACTGTCAACTGGTGACCCAGCCTCCTCCTTAGCGCCAGCAAGAGTTAGAAAAAAAAAGAAAAAAGCATGTTAGCAACAGAGGGCTAGGCTCAAGTGTGCACTTCTTAGCATAATGAGAAAGGGTTAAATACTGTAAAGCTGTCGGTGGGATTTATGAGCAGTGCGGTGTTAGCATATAAGCCAGAGTGAATACGAGTGAAAGGAGAAGAGTTAGTAAATGCTAAATCCACTGGAGCCACTGCAGCATTACACCCCGACTGGATAAGCCTGAATTGACTTGAGGAGCTTGTGCTGCACCCAGCAGCCCTGCAGTCCACACCTTCATCCTGCACCAAGACCCAGGTGTCTTCATGTCGACTAAAGCTCTTTACATTTGGACCTTGCATGAGAAAATCAACTCTATCACGGTGGAAATTCATCAAAACTTCAGGAAATCTTCACTACCATGATCTCCTTCTTTCTGCTCGGCGTGACATTGCCGTCATAGTCTTTGTCCTGCTCGTTTTGGTCCTCCTCTCGGTCCTTCTCCTCCTCGTCCTGCTCCATACTGGGCTCCAGCTCCGTCTCCTGCTCGTCCATGGAGGGGCTGTGGAGGCGACGCTGTTCACTGACGCTGCGGTGGGACAGGCCGTCGTGGTTCTCACACATGGCCGATACTGGCCGCGAGAACTCTGCTGGTAACAAGAGTTGAAACATTACAGGAGGCAGTTCAGAGTTTAACCCAAAGATCTGACATTTTGGGAAATATTCTCAGGGTTATTTGACACCTGGAGTCCAGTTCATTCCATACCAAGAAGGAAAAAAAGGGCACATTGAAGGAACTATTGTGGCACTCACCTCCATCCAAGCTCCTGGACAACAGGTACCTCTTGCTTGTGGAACGCTCAAAGTGCGGAGCGGGCCGGTCTATCAGAGCGCTGGCCTGTCTGGTTTGAGCCTGCGTCCTTCCACTGTATCGGAACTTTGAGCCCATCACTAAGAAGCCCTTTGGAGGAGGCTCCGGAGATACCAGCCTGCGAAAACAAAAACAGCCATCGGTGAACATTCCTGACCACATACTGTACCATGTAACAGAACACGGCGAGGCATGGATGTTTTGTAACTGCTCACAAAGGAGGCAACCACACTGGAAGCACATTTTCCTGCTGTTATGTGATCACATTTTTCTGTGTGGTTTGGAGCAGCCGTGGTCATCAGGTAGCAAAGTGCTTCACTGCCATTCACTTTCAGAATGGAGCCGCAGGCATTTTGAGAAAGTTGTCAAAAATTCACATAGGGATTCTAATATTGTCAATATTCTTTTAATAACACAGAACTGTTCATCATTGGAATGCCATGCTCTGCTATAACAAAGGGTGAACATATTATGTGGCTGACAGAGGGAACTCTTCAGAGGAAACAGAATTAAGCTTTTAGCATCTGAAATAAATGTTTTTTAGACAGCTTCGATGGAGCGCAGGCTGCTTCACTGCAAACAATTTTGCTTTAAGAATCCGTGTGTGACCTTGTGGATGTGTAGAACACAGAATATTAATTCTTGTTGGCATGTCTCAAGATTTCAACCATCACTGAAGTCAGGCTTCTGTGCCCTGTCGTTCCATGCGCAGAGCTCTCTTAATGGAGAGGCGCACTTAACGTGTCTGCTGTGGGGAGGATCACTGCAGCTAATGTCATATTTTCCTCATTAATGTTATATCATTTCTCCAACTAGCAGATTATCTACACATCTAAATGTGCTCCGCGTATCACTACAGCAATAACTATATGTCTTTGTTTGCAGTTGATTGAAGTTTTAATCAGTATTGCTTTGGTTTACACTTGGTGCTGTCATTGATTGTCAGCGATAGTTTGATAGTGCAGCTATAGCTGTGACTGTGAGTAGGAATACTGACGTTATATGGTTGATGGAATAGAGTCCAAAAGGAAAGGGCTGTCTGACGTCAGAGTAAAATGGCAAAGAGAGTTTTAAAAAATAGTGTATATCTAAATGCATAATATTTTTTTAGGTGTGCCCTCCTTTTAGGTGGCTAAAATACATCTTGCTGTCGGTGCTGTTTAGCACCTGTTTAGTTCCCTGGCGCTGCTTCTCCGCACTGAGGGAGACCTGACAGTCATCTACTGCAGGTTACACACTGACGAGGGATAAGTACCTCATACAACCCCTCATCAAAAGACCTGAACTATCACTTTAACATGATTTATGGATGAGTTCAAATTAAGGGTGATTTGATTTGATGAATTTTTTTTTTTGGTGCCTTGAATCATAACCAGGCAAGTCCTTTTTCACCTGCGTAAATATCTCTGAAACAGATGGCAATCAGTTCCAGGTGGACTGTCACCTTTTTTTTTTCAAAGGCTTATCTCTGGGGAAACCCTAATAGCTGAAATCTACATCTGTCATGATTACATTTTTCATGAATCATTGGCTATCATCAGGATAATGTTGCACCTGCTGGTATCCTGCTTATTAATTCCCATGCACAAAAAGCTTCTGTTATGCACATTAAACATCCTCCTTCTTTCTATGTGAGCCCCCAACCTGAAAGTCCAAACTGCTCCTCTGCTCAGAGTTGGATCTTCTTGTTCTGCTTGTGTCTGTGTCTTTTGCATGATAACTACATAGCAAGCTTTACCCGTCATACTTGAATGTAGGAATTGATTCTTTGTATCTGCACACTCCACATAAATGTGTATCGGTATTCAGTGAAGCCAAGGTGGCCATGAAAGTAATATGAGCTGCAGAGTGACTGTATGTTTTACAAAGCACTGTATAATGAGCTGTGTGTAGTGCGCCCGATAAAGTTGTACACCTGGAAATGCTCTGTTTGTATTGATCGGACAGGAACCTTCCAACCATGAGACCGGATCAATTCTCACCGGAAGAAGGTGTGATGCTCGATGCAGACCTTCCACAGCTTCTTGGCAGCTCTGTGATTCGGGAGCTTAAAGCCAATTGTACTTTCAAACTGCTCGTACTGGAGGGGAGAGAGGGGAGAGACAGAGAGACATGTGAGCGAAGTCGTTGGGGAAACAAAACCAAGTGTGCTTACTTTGTTTCGCTGAAGGAAAACTCAGTACTTCTGCATAGACTGAAGTTCAGGGCAGCCTAATACATTCATGAAAAATTCAGTAAATCCACTGCATCTCTGAGCCCCCATCAAGGAAGCGGTCGTCACTTTGTGCTAGCATATACACTACTCCATAAGCAAACACATATAGAAAACATGGATTTTGCTGACTGGACAGAAAGGAGCAGATGAAGGCAGGGGAAGGATTCAATTCAATGTTCAGACAGCGGGAGCAAAAGTGAGGAAAACTATTTCATGGCTCTATATTTACACTCTTTATCCCTCTGCTCTGGCTGTGGATGCAGCTGCAGCAGCTCTGTTAAAGGGGCTCTTTATTTGGCTCAACCACAGGCTCACTGTGTGGCTCTGTCACTTGACTGGGTCTGGCCCAGACAGCCTGTCACACTGAGGCTCAGTATGGAGGATAAGCTGCAGTGCTGCACAACACAATGACGCAGGCCAAAATATAGACCCTGACCGTGCAGAGGAGCAAAACTGGAGGTATAAAGCAAAGGATATTACAGCCAACTGCTCAGCACAACTGACCACACAGTCACTCCTGTCCTGGCTTTTTAGAGTGACAGCTGTGACTGAACATCATTATTACTGCACTCACAATCTGAGGGCATGGCTTGATGGAATAGTCTGACATTTAAGGAAATTGGCTTGTTCGCTTTTTTATAGAAAACTAGATGAGACAATCAATGACATTCTCACGCCTGTATGCTAAACACAGTATGTAGCTGGTGCCCGGAGATGGTTGGCTTAGCTGAGGCATTAATATTGGAAGCAGGAGGAAACAGCTTGCCTGGCTCTGTCTGAAGGTAAAAGATATAATGTGTTAATTAGGGATTTTAAGAGGTGCTGGTATGCTGGCTAATTTACGAAATTCTAGCTGATTAATTATTCTGACAGTATGAAGCAAAAATTGCTTTCTCCGTTTTAAAAAGTCCAGCATTTACAGACTCTGATATAGTTGCACCTTGAAAGTTGGTTTGCAATCCAAAGTATCATATTTTCTCACTAAATTTCTTCCTTTCTTACCTCAAGGTGTGCATGAAGTATAGATTATAAACTTCATTTTAAAATGAAAGAAAATGATCTGTTATCTAATCAGCAATGGCTGTGAGACGCAGGTACCTTTCAGTTATCTTCCATATTGTGCATCTGGGGGACTTTTTTATGATTAGCTAGGCTAACTGGCTGCTAACTGAACTGCATTCTTCATGCTTAGCTCAAACGGAATGACATGAGAGTGGCATCTAATTCTACTGAAGACAGTCTGTTCCTTTAAAGGTGTAATCTGCTGATTTAACATTACATTTTAATAGAAGTAGGGAACTTGTGAAAGAAATGCAACCAGCAGCAGAGGCCCAAATCTCCTTACTTTACATCCTAGTATGGGTTAAGCTCACTACATTTTACATAATGCAACTTGATTAGAATGTCGATGTTAATATCCCTGGCTGGTTAATACTAATTCAATTTCGGCTTAACATACACAAATTATCGCATAGGCTTTCTGGTATAACTTTGCAGTCCTACGTCTACTATAAAATGTACAAAGTGTGCCCCAGAGTGCCCCTTTAATTATCCCCAACCATGCTGCATACCTCTCCAGGTCGTATCTTGATGTAGAAGTTGCTCCTCTTATAGGAGATCTTGAGGATCTTTGGCCAGGCAAAGCGGTTGATCCTCAGCCTATCGCGGTAAATCAGCAGGCCGTTGGCACAGACACCCAGCATTATGTCAATCCCTTCAGAATCCTGCAGCCAACGAGGGACGGTAAAGAGGCAGGAATTATTGAAGAGCAACACTGTGTGCATCCTTGAAGCCCACTTTCATGCAAATTAAAACAGCCAACCTTAGCGTGATGGAGGTCTACCCCGTACATGGACAGTTTCTTCGCATTCTCCAAGAAGTTAATTTCAGCCTCTGCTGGAGTCATCCCCCTGTGGGCAGAGGAGCAGTTATATCTGTAACCAACAACAACAGGCCTTCTTAAATAATGAAATCCTAATCTTGCACAGAGGGGGGCTGAATTATCTTAGTAATGTCCGTGATATCTTCAACTCTAATTTTCTCCCATCCATCCCCCTAAGCATTACATTTGGTGGTATGCCAAAAAGCATTGCCAAATCAGAGCATGGTGAGACCCTCTAAGTGAGAGAGTGTTCTCGCACTGGCAAAGACTCAGACTGTGTACATCTCAATGACAGATGGTGCTGTAATGTGACGCCATCTATCAACCATATGCATGATGGAGTGTTTTAACACTTTGGCAAACTCATCAGCCGATCATCCCGAGAGATTTGTGGATAGATGAAATTTTAAACACGAGCGCGTTCAGTACTTGTAGTTTCGATGGAGCTCCATCACCCTCTCCTCCAGCTCGCGAGTCTGATTGGGGGCAAAGCGGAAATCGCTGACGTAGTCGGAGCCGTGGTCGTCGTGGTCGTAGTCCCCCAGCTCAGCTTGAACGCTGTAGGAGCCCAGGAGGGCGTGAGTGACGAACGAGCACGGCAGTCGACCTGACAGCATGTCATCCCTCAGCTGCAGACACAGGTAGTATCTGTCAGAGGAGACAAAAGGGGAGGAGAGGAGGGTGTTGGCAGTCAAACAGGCCTGAGCCAAGGCAAGCTCCAACAAGTATTCAGCATAGTTAATCCATGGCAGTTAGTAGCATTCCAGGTCTAATCCTCAAAAAGGAGTGAGGGATTTAGGTTGCTTTGACACCAGGGCGAATGTGCCATGTAAATTGTTACAATACTTTTATATAAACAGACATCTTTGTGACAATAAAGGAGGCGAATTACCTGCGGAACTGACATGTGTAAGCAATTTCTCCCATGATTAACTCTGAAGAGCATCTGACAGCACAGCCAGAGGAGTTACAACTGTTCATACTGTAAAATCAGAGTGCTAAAGACACATCCTACCTGGTAATATCCTCAGTGAGCTGGGAGGGGTCTGGAGGGTAGAACTTGACAGCAAAGGCAAAGTTCCATGGAGAGTCTGGGGAGAAATTACAAAGAGAGCTGGAAGCTTAAGTGTGTGGCCTGTGAGGGAACTTGTAATTACAAACTTAACAGATTATCACAGAAATTTTGCATCAGTTCATTTGCAGACAAATCTAATTTTACCACTTTAACTAATTGATTATCAAAATCACAGCTACTTACTGCGCATCTGCTTCTTGATCTCCTTGGAGGGGTCCAACCAGTTCTGAAAGACAGAAGGCAGAATTCACACAGGGCGGCCGGGAAACATGGCTGATGCACATCCCGGTGTCACATTCTGCTCTAATTGCCGTCAGTGTTCCTAATGAAAGCCTTTCCATATGGTTAAATAAAGAAATGGAGCCCTCCCCTGCTGAGCCGCTCAAACATGCAGAGAGCAGATTTAATTCCAGCATCTGTTTCTTCATTGTGCTGCAAAATCACTGCCAGCCGGCCACCTATCTCATCTCATCACATTCCACCGTGTAGTGAAGCGCTTCGCCTGTAGGGGCATCATTTCTGATGTGGTTCCCGGAACGTCTCATCAGTGGTGCAATGCAAACTGACTCAGTTGTAAGAGAAGCTGTAAACCATGTTGTTTAGAGGCACAGCAACACACAGACAGCAATGGAAACTCTTCCCCTGCTGAAACTGGCTTTGACAGTTTGTAACAGCAAAACATTTGGATGCTAAATCCAATTTTTGTTGGCTTGTGGGCGTTCCATTGAACTCCTATTGCATATGCATCCTCTTCTTACACTACTTCTTCCTCTATGGCCTTGTTTGTATAATGTACAAGTTGATTTCTTCTTTCAACTAGAATGGCACTCAGCAGAGAACATACCTCCACCAAGGAACAACAGTGCCTTCTTGTACTCACTCATAGATACCATTTTTGTCCTCAGGACCCATGTATTATTCCCCGAGAAATTAACAAATATGTAAAAAA
>CAEMYA010001588.1:1080418-1096006 GCA_903131615.1 Diplodus sargus | reverse complement strand
ATAGAGAGAGAGAGAGAGAGAGAGAGAGAGAGAGAGAGAGAGAGAGAGAGAGGATATGATATACAATATAATTAGGTCTCTTGTCAATAGGATTTGATAAATAATCATCAGTAATGTGGATATAATGACAAAGTGGGTAAAGTATTAGAACAAGTAGAACAGAATAGAAAATTGCATCACATTACAGTAATGCAGCCTTTAAAAGCAGGAAAAGACATAATCTAGAAAGAAATATAAGAAGACAAGGAAGTCTACTTGTTACAGTAATGGGAGTTAATATAATTTGTGTGCACTTACGCACAGAAACAGATAGATAGATAGATAGATAGATAGATAGATAGATAGATAGATAGATAGATAGATAGATAGATAGATAGATAGATTGATAAAATATATGGTGTGGTATATAAAACCAAGTGCGTAGAGACTGATGTGTTTGCTGTATGCAACATGTTTCTGTGCTGCTTGCAGTGCAGAGCTGACGTCCATCTTCAGGAACTGAATGCCACACAGCGGCTGCTTATTAATACCGACAGTGTTTTTGGCAGCTGTTATCACATCAGTCAGAGTGGAATCAGAAGCATGAAAGGTTGACAGAGCAGAGTACAATCGCGTGGCCATGTTGGGAAAATTGCAAGCATCTCTTGCTATTTGAACTGTGCCCTTTCACACACACACACACACGCTCACTCAGTCAGTACACCGGCACAAATACGCAAACTCATTCAGTGTTTAATCAGGCTGCTAAAGACTTTAATGAGCCACAGGCATTTATCGTCCCCCTGAATCTATCTTATATCAGCCAAGGCCAAGGAGCACTCAATTAGTAAGGCACTCTGGGCCGCTTCGCTTTTCTCTGCAGAAAGCAGGAAAAACTTTTAATCATTGACTCAAGCTCTGTTCTTGATTTTACAACCTTAGTTCATCAAGCAATCAAATGGAATAAATTCTCCCAAAGGGTGAAAAAAATTATCCCCGCTCCCCCTATGGAGACAGAGAAAGGGCATCTGAAATGACATTTCAATTCTCAGGCTTATTTGGTCTACCAATCAGCAATGACCCCAGACAGTAGGCTCAAGCTGCACTCTGATAAGCCTGTCTTTGATGAGCCTGTCATGTTCATCCAAGCCACAGCTTTACCTACACTCAGGGAGAGGAAAATATTTGAACTTCGAGCCTGTTTACCTCTTTAGAGCCCCAGTTAACCTGTCTGTTTTGGCCGAAACCATACTCGATCCGCAGCCTCAGCCGTCAGACACGCGTCAAGTCAAGACATGTGAGCTGACAAAGCATGCACAAGCTGATGAAGGTGACAGAGGCTACGCTCCAGATGATGAAAGGGACTTAGTCTTGTCATCTTTCCTATCTTCAAAAGGCAGCAGGTTCCTCTGTAGCATGTTGTTATCACAAACCAGCCTTAAGGGAAGCTCGCATCGGTGAAAAACCTCTGCGCACTTGAATAAGCCGACAGCTAAGACCCATCAGTCCAGTGTCAATTGCTTGATTGTATGAAAATAAGCCTGGTCTGTGCACCTCAACATGACAACAAAGATCAGAGGGAAACATATTCAGGCCTTCTACTAGAAATGTCAAAATGATCTGTGAGCGGACTGAAGTTTAATGTATATACATTTTTCAGAAGCAGAAATAATTAAACCTCAGATCACAGAAGCAAAGAAGCAAAGAATCACAGTATTTCCAACCAGATATATTCTAAAAGAAATGTGTTTAATGTGCCCAGCTTTTAAGATATTGGGCTCTGATATTTCATGCAGAACTGTCAGCACTTTTCATATGGGATTATTTCCTCATAGTCAAGCTGTCAGTGAAAACAAAGTACTGTAGATTCTGGACTGGCCAGAACCATGACTCCAAAAAATGCTAATGCTGTCTGCTGAATGTGTAATAGGCAGCTGTTGCATATTACATGACATATTTGGCTTTAAATAGACTTTAAATCTTATAATATATCAATAATGTTTCAATCCTGCCGGTGATAGAGACACTATATACCCTATTACAAGACACTGTACCATCAATTGCTGTGATTTTGAGGTAAACATAATGTTGTTCTAATTCATCAAGCACGGCAAACCACTGAAGCCTTGCTTTGTCTGCTGTGACCGTGTAACTCAACGTAGCTATTGTACACTGATGTTAGCAAACTATAGTTAACTGTTGCCATGTCACTGATTTCTGAGTCATTATGACTCTCTCTACCCTCCTCGAACAACTGGTTCTATAGAGAACCTTTAAGTGTACAGTACGTGTTCTATTGATAAGATAGATAATATAAGACATTCCTTTATTGATCCTCCCTTGGGGCGAACTTAGCAGGTAACACAGCAGTACAGAGGGAAATAAGTAACAGCACAAGAGTAATTAAAAAACAACAGAGACAATAATAGAGCGATACTGAAAGAATAAAATAACAATTTGAATGAAAAATATTAGAATAAAGATAAACATGCTAAATACAGTAACTGTCCTTATATGATTGAAACACTTTGTTTCAGTATTTGCCAATATCATGGAAATGTTACTTGGAGCAACAGTGGCTGCTGTTCAGTAAACATTACATAGGCAAGAAAGCTTGCCTATAGCTGTAGGCTAAAGGTAAGGTAGTAGGCTAGCCTGCTTACTGACTTACAAACCATGGTTAAGAAAGTAGGCAAAGTAGAAAAAAGTCACTCTCACCAAACTTTTTCTCTCATCTAAACAGACTTTCCCGTTAAACTGTGTCTCTTTGCTTCAGTCAATAGAGGTTCAATTCAACCACCAGGAGGGCATCCAGTGCGCTGCTGCTAAATTTCATACATCTTGCAGAGAGAACATGAGGCGTTTTTTCATCTTTCCTCCAACTGCACACGTTTTTGTCCAGACACAGACAGAGAATGGAAATTTCCATTTTCCATTCATCTCTGAGTGATTCATGGATAATGCACCCCTGAGAGAGTCGACCCAGCCAACAAGCGAGAGGAATACAAATTTGTTTTGTGAGCAACTTGTTTATGCCCTGAAACCTCCCACGAGGTTATTGTGGCGCACAATTCACTGACCTTCTGGGTGTCTGTGTCGGCAAAGGTCAGACCGAAGTAGTCCTTCTCCAGCAAGTTCAGGTGCTCACACACCATGTCCATCAAGGTCTGTCCTTTGGAGTGTTTCTGCAAAAACAAACATAGAATACATGTCAGTGGTTAAAAGGTCAACAGCAATGCAGAAGGATGTAGAATAAAGATCCTCTACTATATATTTTCTCCAATACCATATGCGCTTTAGAATTTTCTAGCAGTATAGCTCAGTTTTATTGGGAAAATCTTGGCTCAACAATATCAGACCCCATTAGACAGCTGTGCTTGTAAAGATTACTTTCCTGTTCTCTGGTTCTGCACACAATAAAACAGCTCAGCCATTTGGTGCCGTGTCACAGTCGGTGTGCATCAAACACTTGACAGTGAAAATGGTCCGTGAATTGCCGGGGAAGATTGCTCTTTGAGAGATTTCATCTTCTACTGACAGAGTTCAAGGTGAGTATTTCAGAAACATTTCTTTTCACATCGGGCTGAAGAGTTCATGTTATCATACCGGGGAAGTTTCAACGTGGATTATTTTCTTGTGTGTAGTTAACATCAGGATGCCAAAATAAACCACAAAATCTTTGCTCACAGTACTGAAAGAGCCTTAGACCATATATCAGTATATCTCTGATATTTAGCCTGAATGATGTACCCAACAATCAAAAGTGTAATTAAAGTGAAATTTTTGCAATGTTCTTTGTTGACAACAAGGCTCTTTAAAGCTGCACTAAATGCTGATATTAGCATGCTAACATGCTCATAGTGACAAAGCTGATGTTTAGCTGGTAATGTTAATACTATGATCAACTATCTACGTATGCTCTGACTGTTAGCCTTCAAACGTTAGCTTTTTTGTACTAAAAGCAAAAAACGATGAACTCAAATGGTCAGAATAGAATCATTGTACAAGGGGAATACAAAAGTCTCAAAGATTCATCCTCTGGGGACCATGAATGTCTGTACCATTTTTTTCCCAATCCACCTGGTAAATGTAAAGATATTTCACTAGATCAGTAAAATGTTGGCCCACCTGTAGCGCTACAGGAAAACTCAAGGCCACACCAATGTAACTGAGACTGATAGCAGTATCGGAACAATTCCAAAGGCAGTGTGACAGTCACTAGATCCGATCCAGACTCAAAACAAGAGGCTGGATCAGATCTAGTGACTGTCACACTGCCTTTGGAATTGTTGCGACACTGGTATCAGAAATGGCGATCCGATAGGAGGTGTCAGATGGAGCTAGCAACATGTCAGCTATTTGGCAATATTTAACTCTGGATAATCACATCACAGCATTCATTATGCAAGGCTGTGATTTCGAGAGGTGGCACTAGTGTTGCCAGTTTCAACACCAAAACATTTGAACATGCATCACGCGAAAGAGCAAGGCGAAACTGCTCTCCTCAAACATTTCATATAGGCTGTAAGATGTGCAGGCGATCAGCTCTACTACTGACATTTGGACCTCCAACGTTTGCCCCATGTCTTTCCTGAGTCTGCAAACTGGGTGGACACAGTATCGCCATCAACACTAGCCCTTCAGAGTGCGGTGCAGCAAGCAAACGATTCTCATGAGTTAGTTTTAAGAGAATTATTTATGCCTAGATTTATTTAAGTTGCTGTTGCTCTGCACAGGGGTTTGAAAACTGTTATGTTTAAAAAAAACTTCAACTTCAACATCAACAGTTTTTAAAGGAGTTGTTCTTTATTGCTAGATTTTCTTATTTGTTCTTTTTCAGTTATGACTGACTGTCCAAATGGATAATAAACTAATGTTGTTCTCTGCAAGGTTTTGCCTAAGCCAGGCCATACAACCATGATAGCAATCATATCACATCCATGTGATAGTAGTACATACAGCTGTTGAGATGCACTGGTATCGGCTAATAACCAAAGCCCAGGAATCGGATGGACTCCTTTCCAGTTGAATTAACATGGATGTAGGGTGGACTCTTTCTCTATATTCACTCATTTGAAATGAAAAGCAAAAACATGATATCACAGCACAGCTGCTGTCATTAACCTATATTTCTGTTCAATTTGTCAGACAATGTGGCAATCATATAATAATGATTTTATCCGAGGCTTGGTAATCACTGCTTGTTGAGGTAGTATTCATGAGCTGTCATCAAATTTCACACCACTTCTGTCATCAAAAAAAATATGTAGATGAGAACAACTAGCAGCGTCACTTGTGCTGATTAACAGTGATCATCATCATCATCACCATCGCCATTCTACCAGAAACATGCACAGTCGACAGCAAGTTTTAGATTTTATTTTCTATGAATAATACATCTAATCTATTTCCTTAATATCACACAAAGGAGGGGTCATCTCTGCAGTCGCCAGTACTTGATCTGATCCATTGTCGGGACAAGCCAACTGTAGATCCTGATTCATTTATCTTTTTAAATCTTATCAAATGAATGCACTTATCAAATGATAATAATGTTCTTATCACACAAATAGTTCCACTTAAAACTCATAGAGCATATTAGATATTGATCACCGGTTCATGCATGAGCTCCTGAGGAAAAAGTGTCTCTAGGTTTAGACCTAACACTGAACCACACATCCACTGTATTGTAGTCGCACCTACACATGGAGCCTGCTCCCCTGGGGCCCACTTTGCAAGGTGACAGGGAGATGGAGCGAGCCGTTGCCAGGGTAACAGATGCAGTATTATGCCTCCGCTGTCTTGTTTCTTAATATCTCATGGCTAAGACTTGAAAAAAGAGTTGCTCCTTTGCCTCATTATGGGTGAAAGGATGTTGGAGCAACACATGGGAGGGGCGTTTAAGCTCTTGTCATGTCAGTGAGAAGATCCCAACGGCAACACTGTCAATGTAAATCAAGAGTGTGCCGTGTGACAGCAGCAGCAGCCGGCACAATTAAATAAACAAATCAGCGAGCGGAGTCTTAATAATCCATGACTGAGTCGATCCAGGCTGTTCGCTCTCTACTCTGGAGCAATTAAATATTCAACTGTACAATAATGATCTCACTGTTGCCACCTGAATGGACACCCAAGACAGAATCTTGGCAGCAACTGAGCAGCATGAAACACTCGATTCCACCCAAAATAGTCCTGTTCTACACATCGGACCAACCAGGCTTGACCGCGCATAGTCAAGCTCGATTACACCCCAGTGAACAAAGGGGGAGGCTGGGTGACAGAAGTGGGTGAGGGCGCAGGGCCTCCCCTCCTGCCTGAGGACCACGGGGAGGCTCAGCCATGCATCCATGACAAGAGACTTAATTCACCCATAAATGCAGATCTTCCTACAGGAAGAGTGCCGGCCTTCCCGCAACACTGTTATCACCAACTCCTGGAAGCAGGAGGGAGGGTCGGATACAGCGGGCATGATGTCAAACCCCACCGATTAAAGACAGGAAGCGCGAGCAAGCTTGGCAATGACCTGGAGGTCCAAGGATCTCACCAGGCTACAATTTTCAAAAACATGGGCTGACAACAGGCTGCTTTGTAGAATCCATCTCTGGCGAATGACTGGCAGAGCAGCCAAGGCAGGCAAATATCCAGGAAGTGCACTCAAGACACAAAAGCTTTCATAACCATAATGTGAAGTATTGTTGTGGTGTGGAAAAGCCCCCGAGGTATTTCTGAATGTTTTCACAGCGCTGAGAGAGAAGATGGTGCAAGCGTAACATTCCTGGTATTCTTGCCTCACACACACCCGCACATCAAAAAGGCACCCTCCCCCAAAAACACCACAACAGCACACATACACAAAGTTTCATGCACTTGTGCATAAGTATCCTCAGGGGTGGCTCATAATAACATTGCTCTTCTATTTTCTCCTTGGCTGCACCTGGCTTGCAACCATGTAATAACTATAGATTTCCTCACACCCTGTTAACAGCCTGTGCTGAAGGCTTTTAATGGACAAAAAGCAACATCCTGTGACCTGCTATCTAATGAAGACTTGTATATTTTCGTGCCAAATCATTGTTTATTCCAAAAAAAGGAACTTTAATGATACCTTAGTCTGGGGAATATGAACACAATTAACACAATTAATTGTAACCCTTTTTTTAAATGTTCTGACTAAATACACAAATACAGCATAATGTCTTCTGTGGCTCTGCAGGAGCTCTCTGAAATTAGAGAAAATAACACTGATGTCTTCATGTTATCGCAGAGAGACTCTGTAAGGTTCTGAAAGATGAGTCATTTACCCTGGAGTGTCCAATGAAAGATAGTATGAGTGGTATTTTTATCAAGTGTAGGCTCCAGTGTTTTTGGAGGATGACCTATATATACATTTGGATAGTTTCAGCCTCTGGTGTTAAGATTCCACTCATAGTTTAATCAGTCTGTGTTGAGTCCTCATCTTAGGATGCATTCTTAAAAAGTCACTCCTTGCGCCTGAAGTAGAGTGTAGAGTGAGAGATTGGATTCACAAGTTCACCCTTAATTGAGTGCAGCAGTGATGATGTCTTGTTGAAGGCTAATCCCGTCGGTAGCATCCCCCTGGGTTTCTTGGACAAAAATTTTTTTAACTTCACTTTAGATTGTGGCAAACAATAAGCTCTGTGGCGAACACAAGTTTATGAAAGTTACACATTTAGTTCAGCAAGAGGATCCTCAAAAGGGTCACGACTTCAATGAAGCTTAAATTCAATAACCAGAAGTAAAAAGCTAACAAACTACATCAATAGCATTACATTAATGTCACCACACATTATAGTACAAACACTTTACTATGAATTGATCTACCTTTAGTTTGCAATTAAAGACATAAATGAGTTCTGGGTTTGGCGTTGTGACATTTAATGTCCCCAACAATCTTTGTAGTCTCATTTAGCCACTTGTTAGCAACCACCTTTTTAAAGATACGTCAATGCTTTATTCACATGTGGGGTATTCACTGACTGATTTTATGTCGTAGATCAAAATAAAATCTCTTAAGCTTGTGTTAATCACAGATCTTATTTCAGACAACCGAAAACCCATTCAAAAGACCAATTGACTTTGAGACGATGGACCCAAAGTCTAAAACGCTTATTTATCTCTGGATTCTTGGACTCATTTCCTCCTTCCTTTAGCAATAAAGCCAGTAGTATCTGCCTCCCAGGAAACTCCAAATACCCCCTCAGCTGTAACTGTCGGCCATCATCGTTTTTTCGGAGGCTGCGTATGGCCCCAGTCTGGAGGTGGTCATTGAGAAGCTGCTGGTTAGCAGTAAGTTTCTCGGCAGTTACTTCTGCACTTGGCCATAATGGGATTTTGATCATATATTTTAATTCATTGTGAAGCCCTGCTGGAAATTGCTTTCAAAGGACTTACAATTTTTTAGACACTGGCCTATTTTTCGTCGAAGCTGGGGGACGTGTACCTTTCAACTCGATGCCACAGAAACATTTTCACTGGTACTCAAAAAGCAGTGCCACAACCTGACACATGAACATGCACAATACATCTCCAGTCCCAGTCCATGCAGCATCAGACAGCAGTCTTGCCTGAGAAATGCAGAGGCAGCGCACTGAGCTGTGACACAGGCTGGCTGCCACCAACCGGCCCAGACAGGAGCCTGATTTATCTCAGGTATAGAGGTAGCAGTCGACAGTGGCATCATGTCCTAGATTTGAGTGTCTATATATATTGTAAGAAAGCAGAATCAAAAGTTGAGGCTAAACAAGAGATAGCTAAAATTATTGCTGCCTCGTCACCTCCACAGTCATAAATTCCTTCAACCACAACATTGTAAAGTGTATTTTTAGGGGAAGATAGACCTGCTCTGCCAGAGGTGTGTGATCCTGCTTATCACAAAAGCTTCCAAATCTCCAGCTTCCTATCTCTTTCCTCCTCTACTGTGCATGCCCTGAGCTTTCTTTGCCAGCAGTGGTAAATTTCCTTTTCACACTGCTGGAGTAATGGCAACACATATCTTGTGTGGAATGAAGACTTTCATACTGCACTTTTTTTTTGTGCACTTTCTTTTTGTGCACTTTCTTTTGAGCCACTGTGTGTATTACAGAAATGTGTAGAATTGCTTTAGCTCCAAACCCCCGGTGAGCTCTCGGCATGGCGCCCTCTCTTTTATTCTTTTTGTCCGTTTTATGCCCTCTGTGCAGCGCTGTGCGGCACACACAACTGCCTACAGAGGGAAAATAACAACAAAGGCAAGAAAGACTGTTGCTTCTCAGTGGTTTGTTCAAAGAACGCAATGGCTAATTCTTGAAAAAAAAAAAGCTACAGCAAATTGTTCCCCATCACGCATACCTCGATTTCTCCTTCGTACTCTGCAGTGTCCAGCAGGGTCACTTTGAAGGGGGTGGTTTTAAGTCGTTTGGAACCTTTTTGGGGAGATTTGAGGTTTTTGCTTGGGGACGTCCTCTCAGACATGTCATCTGTTTCTCTGTGTTCGTCAAGATGCTTGGAGTTCTGTTCCTGAAAATCAAAAAAGGCAGTCAAATGGATATACAATGTCAACTGTCAGCCCTGATACCTGAGTGGAAATTTAAAACAGTTATAATACTTTGAAGTACTGCACTAGTATCAGGACAGCGCCTTAAGATTAAGTTCTTTGATTATAATGGCCTGAGGGAAAGTCAATGGTGTGGAGTCAGCACTGTGGCTTCGTGTTGGATTGCAGTGTGCAAGTTGTTCTAATCTGCTTATTCAAACGCTAATAACATAAATTATAATGTAGATCTACTAGGAACAGAACTGACTCTCAGTTGTTCAGACTAATCACTAAATTATTATTATTAAAACAAATCAGAAACAAAATAGAATCACAGCCATTTACCTACAAACAAAATAAATGCATACAGTACAGCAGACTTCAGACTCTGGAACAAAGACTGGAGGAGTCTGCTTCAGACTGGGCGAAACCGCCGCAATATCAAGAAATAATGTGAGCTAATGAATCCAGATAAAACTTCTTCATAATCAGTGTCATCTTCATTATCTTCAAGACCCGAAGGCGTGTTGTAAAGACGGAAGTCTGAGCAAATGAACCCTATTTTTTCTGCCATGTAATGATATTCTCAGCTCACTAAAACACAGGCTCTGGAGCGAGTTGCATCAGCTCCTCACACATTCAAACTAGTTTTGTTTTAAGTTTAAAGATTATTCTTAAATGCACATGCAGTTCTCACAACGCTGCAGCCAGTAACTGCACTGCTCACTGTACCAAATGACAAAACAAATGTTGGCTTGCAGCGCATCCGGTCAACAAATCAGTCCTGAGACACAGTGAAGCGCTCTCTAGTACTCATGTTAACCCAGAAGATTTTATATTACATTTCACATGATTAACATATCTTAAAATGTGCTAACACTGAGATGGGCAGTATGTCAATTAAGTATACTGAAGAAATAGAAATAAAAGCTCCGGTTTCCTGTATCTCTAATTTACACAGCCACTGGGGAGTCTGTGGGCGTAGCAGTAACCCATTTGTGGAGTGAGGGTCTTGCTGACCTGCTTAGCCATCTTGCTGTCTGAAGCGGAGTCCTGCATTCCTGCTGCTGCTCCCTGCTGTCTGGGAGGACTCCTACTTGGCTCTCTTCACCTCCGACTCAGGGCCCGCCTCTGTCGCTTCGGCAAACAAACACCAACCTGAGGAGAGACGAGAACACAGCAAAAACGTTCAAATGGTGGCTTGTCTGCGTGAAAAGGACCTCTCTTTCATAATGCCGTGTCAAAAACCTGAATTCATGTTTTCTCTCAGAATCAAAAGAGCAAGATGACAGCAGGCGCTTGCAGCTGGAGACTTGAAAATTCTGAACACGAATGAATTCACCCCAAAACAATAACGGCACCAGCGACAGGATCACACCTTCATTACACATTCTGAAAGCTGTAGCTTCTTGATATAACACAATTTCCACAGACATAATTCACCTTGCAGTCAAGGACATTTACTTTAATTATAAATCCCTCACTGAGCCAGATAATGATCATCTATTTGAGCAAGGCAAGCTCCGGCACTAAGATGAATATTACCAAAAAAATGAATTAGGCCATGAGCGATGCAGTCAGTGCTCACGGCTATCAACAGCGCATTCCTTTAGTCACAAAGGTGTTAAACCGGAAAACTGATAAGAGTATATTAGTCATCCATGAGTGGATATGGATGCTTGTGCAGAAGTGCTGTATGTTGTCTTTGATTTGTCTAATTAAAAAAACACATTCAAGTATTAATATTAAACAATGCAAAGATGCACACAGTATAATGTCACAGTGTAGAGCAGGTTGCTTGACATGATATTTTGTTATGTGTCATATGTGGAGTTATTTTCATTTCTGCACAATCACTTCCCCATGGCCTACCTCAGCCACGTTTGCTGCCAATTGATGTAGGTGTGATTGGACAGAAACACTGACTGAAATGTAAATGGAGCCAGTTTTGTCAGTTTAGACAGGTATGTGCTGCAGTAATCATGCCTAAACAGAGACTCACTAGAGTAAATGAATTGGGACTTCAGCAAAGTTTTTGGATTATTGCAGAGAATAAACTCTGCAGCAACACAAGTTTATGGTACATATACATTTTGTCCAGCACAATAGTCTTCATAGATGAATTCCACTTTAGTGATTTTTTTAAGCATAAATGAAATTTCAAGAATTCAAAAGCTGATGTTAGGCAACAAACAAACTACACCAGGTTGCATGACGTCAAGGTCCAGCTACAGTATACTATGCATTACATACATCAAGCCACTTGTTAGCAACCATCATTTTGAGCCACTTAAGCTTAAAAAATGTCTAAACTTATTTTCTGACATCTTTGTATGTCACAGAACCAGACATACTGACTTATTTATGGGCTCAAACTCATTCCTGTGGCACTATGAGGCTACAGCTAGCTTAGCATAATTTAAAAATTGGAAAGGGGTAAAAAGCTATCTTGCCTGCTCCCCTATGAACACATTATATTCTTGTTTGTTTAATCCCTACAAAGATGTAACAGTTGTAAAATAAATTACTGTTATTAGATTTTGCAGAGATTTATGTGTTGGGCCAAGAACAAAACTTCCCATCTGATTGACTTCAGTTTTTGTGCAGGTTAAAGAAAGAAGATAACTTAACTATTTAGTGATTTTTGGAGGTGCGGGTATTTGAATCTTGCTACCTTTGGGTGGAGCCAGGCTAGCTGTTTCTCTGTTTCCAGTCTTTGTGCTAAGCTAACCTAACCATTTCTTCACTATAGCTTTCTCTGTTTTTGGCAAAACAGGTCATAGTCACAATGTGTGAAGTGAATTTCCTATGTACGGTAAGGAGAGAACCTAAATAACGAACATAATTTGTTTAGTTTCCATGTCGAAGCAGCTACTGTACAATATAGAAGCTTAACCCTAACCTAACCCTAACTCTTTTCTAGTATTTTATGGACTGTACAATGCTCAAATTATGATGAGAGACTCACGTTGTGTTTTCAGAGAGGAACCTTTTTGTGTCAGCAATTGTTTGTAGAGTTTATACAAGCTAGTATTTTGTGCACAGTAGAATTGTGTGTAATAATTCATATTCTTTTCTGACAAGGCTTCGCAAATGTGTATTTGATGTCTTATAAGCCCGTCTAGTCTTAGTTCTTTTGAGTGAATGGTACAAAAATTAAACTCACATTGTGTTCAATACATTGTCATCAGTTGAGGAGAAACTGGCTTCTCTGCCTCCCCCACACTGGATTTCCCCCTTAACGACTGTTGAATGTCTTGTAAAAGGCTTGGTGAATTAAAAATGAAGCCTTTGTTCTGTGATACTGAAGATACAAACACATGACATTCACTGTAATATGATACTGATAGTTGAAAATGTGCCACTTATTTAAGTGTGAACGAAAAATAAGCCCCCAAAATAAAATGTACACTGTGGATGGATTTTGTTCTGCTCCAGGGTGAAATCTTTTATGACCACTCAGTGGATCCCCCACCAGAGGAACACAAGGCTCATGACCCTGGAACGTGTTCTTCCATGACCTTCTATAAAGGGAAGATGATGTACATAATGTGTGAACCTATCCTCAGTGGGATCTGCACTATGCGGCATTACTGCCTGTGTATTATAGGGTTCCCTAGGCAGTACTCCAGGATCTTGTATGTAATCCAGTCTCTATATGACCCTGGAGGTCTCTGTGCCTCACAAGCAGCAAATCACATCAACATAGTGCACCTGGGGGTTGTGGGCGATCATGGCCAGGAGCACAACCAGTTTACACTGGTTCAGAGACGAGACAACCCCCCACTGACTCCCAACCAGAGAAGGTCTTGACATATTGCACGTGGTTAAGGGAGTGTGAAACCCTCCCCTCTCACTCCTCCTCCTCCTCCTCCTCCTCCTCCTCCTCCCCTCTCTTCTTCTCTGCTGAGCTATCACAACCCTCCCATTACTTACAATCACAGTGATTTGAAAGAAATGAATTCCCCTCCTCTGGGACTAAAATGAAGTGTATGTCCACTCAGGGCCTCATTTCGCCCTTGCTGTCTGATCCAGCTGGGCACTGAACTAGAAGTTGCTAAATCAATTTTCCCTCACTGGCTGAATCGTGGCTAGGACTGCCAAGCAAACTTCCTGATTGGAGGAGGAAAACTCCGGCGGGTATCGTTTTTTCTGATGGCGAAGGAAGGAAACACTCAGCGCCGCCATGGCTTTGCCTCCCGGTCCGATTCAGTCAGGCTGAAAATAACGAGCCTCTCCTCTGTGTGCATTACAGGTGCACGTTTTCTCATTCTGTCCAAGTCAAACAGAAGCTAACGTCCCCCGTCACTTAACATCCATCTGGGCGACATGACACAATGCATTCATCTACAGCAGGGCTGTGTGAATATACCGGCCTCAGCCGAGCTGTGTTCACATCAACAAATTATGTGACAACAGCTTCAGTCGGACCATTTATGTTCCCCTCTGTGGACGTTTTTCACTTCTGTTCTGAACACATTAACGAGCACACAACCAACAATGGCACATTTTCTAACCATACCCAGATCAATAGTTACTGTTGCTTCCAAGTGGTCATAAAAAATTTGTACATGTAGGCCAGTCATAAAAAAGCCTATCGAGGACACGTGTACACACACAGACACAGCTGAGAATACAAATCACATAATCCAAAGTTAGTTTATGGTAAATGAGGTCCCTTATTGAGACATCTTCTCGTGAAATCAGATTAATTGCCAAATTAATACAGATTGATGTCGTAGAGCGAGGCAGCAGAGCCCTGCGAATGCATTAATTTCCTGTGACAGACCATTACCCACAATCGCTTCCGTCGACCCAGCAACCAGAACCTCTACAGAGGAGAAGAAAGCACCTTACAGTGCAGGGAAACACTGTGTGTTTCCTTTGTTGTACACAGTGTGCAGCTCACTGACAACGTCTGTCTTTGATATTATCTGCCATCAGTAATAATGAGTCATCACAGAGAAAAGCACATTGTTTCCTGGGAGGGTTATGAAACGCCACTCTTCCCTAACTAGCGCAGCCTTTTCCCATGTTTCTCTTGCCGGTCTGTCTTTCTCTTCGTTCTCATCAGAGGTGAGCTTTAATCTAAGTACAGCGAGCGGAGGGAGAATGAGAGAGCGAGCACGCATGTCTGTGGAAGAGTACTGGCTCAGCTCCTGGATGCAGTTGCCATGGTAACAGCATAGAGTACTCTATTTTTTTTTCAAGCCTGATCGTCCCTCTCCACACAGGGGTGACAGAGAAGCAGAGATGAACCGAACAACAAGGAAGGAAGATGAGAGGCCAAAAGATGAGGCGGTCAGAAAGACAGAATGATCAAGGATAAACTGAACAGATAAGAAATGACAAGAGGGAGGAAATAAGCTGATGCGGCACCGCGACTCAAAATAAATGTCAAGCAGCCTCCCGTCTGGTCAGCGGCGGAGGGGCTGCACACAGGGATGGGTGAGCAGTTTGAAGCAGAGATGCAGGTCGCTGCTGCTAACCTCGCCCTACCATAACCAGGAAACCTCGTCTGAGCCCTCGAAGTGCACAGTCAGCACTATCTGGCCCATACACAACTCTAATGCCTCCGTACAGTCCGAGGCTCAGCTCTGTGCCCTTAATCACATTTAGCCATTAGCATGCACTGAGCCCACAGTGCAGTCGTGTAATTACAGAGCGCACTGCACTGACAAAAGAGAGAGGAGGAACACAGTGGCGACTTCTATGCATCCCCTTGCTAGCTTTGGATTTATTTGCATATGAGTTCAACTGTTGTAATCGAGTCATGTAAGTGATCACGCAGGTCTGCAGTTACCACAATAGTTCATGACTGACATGCTTCACCTTTTTAAATGTTAATATGTTTCAGTTTAAAACGCGAAAGAGGTGAAGATCTGATTCATGTTGGGTCAGGTGGACCAGAAGCACGCTTGACGACTGGCCGTAAATGATGTTAGGGGGAAAGACTGAGATAACATTACTGCTGAGTAAAAGCAGGAGAATTTACAATATGACTGTTCCATGGTGACGTCACAGTGATGTTACACTGTAGATAAAAGCAATGTCAGGGATTACAGGCACATAGAGTT
>CAEMYA010001588.1:1043740-1064373 GCA_903131615.1 Diplodus sargus | reverse complement strand
GCGTGCGTTCGTGCGTGCGTGCGTGCGTGCGTGTGTGGCTCACCCTGCTTTTCTTTTCCTGCACTGTTTGTCACCTCCAGGACCCTCGCAGATCGACTGCAGAAAGCATTACACATAATCTCCTGTTTAATATGCTTGTCGTTAGCCCGCGGTATAATTGGAACCTTTAGTAAAAACCTGCCATTTATAAAATCTATCAATCTGAGCTAAACAAGGGCTGACCTGGAACCTGAGTGGATGAATAATTGAGAAGGAGAGGGAAGGTTTGAGTGCAGCAAGCACGCTCGTCATAATTCCTCCCGATCACCAAACCTTTCAAATCATCTATGAGAATACTCTACGGCACAAGCAGCTACTTATCATGTGACGCGACTGTCGATGTTCGTGTCCCTTATGTGTGCCGCGATGTTCTACATTCATGCTGATGTTTGCTTCTGTTTATTAGGAGCAATCAGAGGATATTCAGATCAGTGGCTTCTTTGCTGGTTATGATTCCCCTCCTTATTCCCCTGTGCACCCTCTTGAATAATGCATTCCCTCTGCTTAAAGGCAACTTCTGTGTCCTCCTTAAGACATGAACAGCCGCCCTGTGACACTTCTGAAGAACGCTGGAAGGAAAAAATGCAGCTAAAGCTAGAGGAAGGGGATTTTGTGTTTTTTGTATCCTCCTTTTACACAGCTATAACCAAAGGGTGAGATGTCCTTCAGACAATATCATACAGAAATGTCATTGTTCTCTAATTATTTCAGCAGCAATTCAGCTTTGTTTTAGGTCAGACATTCATATATTCATCAGATATTTATAAGGAATTTATAAATGGTTACTACATCATTTACTTAAGCTTTATAGATAATTTACGGTACATTTATAACACAACTTTGGGCTGCCAGGTTGTAAAAAAACCTCTTCCAGCCATTACAGTAATGCTTGTGCAAGAGCTGCAAATGCTAATAAGTCATTATTAGAGGTTAATAAGCCGGCCTGCAGTTGCAAATGTTAATAGAAATGCCCTGCAGCACTTTTTCCATAAGGTCTCAGGCCAAATGGCCCATTGTAGTGGTCTGCCTGATGAAAACAGATACTAAGTGCATGTACACGCAAATACAGGTGCATTAGAACAGCGATGTCTTCGCCTACTGTTTTTTCATACAGAAGTGCATTTTAGCGGTGACAAGGCTGTTTGACCTGTGATTTCCACCTCTACTGATGAATAAAACACATAGTATAATTTTTCAGCTGTTAAGGGTCTATCAATCAAAACTAAATGAAAGATGCATGTACATGGGATGATAGGAGTTGTTGTCTTCATTGTTTGACAACCACTTTGCCAATAAAAATCTATCTGAACAAACCTCAGGTCGTTTATAGATACTTCACCGCAGAAATGCAGCATCAAACACTTTGTGATGGAGGCAATAATTGCTTATAATAAATTATCCCAAGCATCTTTTCTGCATTATAACATCTTAAAAGAAATGTTTATATAGCGTATATGCATACACGCCGACACTGATATATCTTTGATCGGCTAGCATCGGCCAATATTGGTCGAGTTCTATCATGAACACTACGTCATGGTTTCCTAGCTAAAAAACTGGCACCAGCTTTTGAGCAAGCCAACAATGACTTAATCACTAGATGATTCTATTTGCATGAAAACGGAAAACTGGTTAAGGCAACAATATTATTTAGCAGTTGCTGGCAAGTCTTTCAGCAGAGACATATGGCTGTGGAACTGAAGGCGCACCACCATGGGTGCCAAAACTGACAGCTGTGCATGCTCAAATACAAGTGGCTATTCATTATCGACAGGCCTAATAATAGAAAAATACATTTAAAAATGCAGATCTTTTGGTGTTCACACAGATAAGACAACATCAGACTTGCATGCTGCATGAATAGAGTGATAAGAAATTTAAAGAGTGGGTCCAATCTTTCGAATCCAGCACCCTTCACTCAATGTGGTAAAGACGTACTTGGGCTCCCAGGCTCCATCCTTAAGTAATGTTGTTAAGAAAACTTTTCACATGTGCAGTGAGGGTGAGGAGTTCCATTAATATTGCACCACAAGGTGTAAAGTGGTGTTTTAAAGTTTGCATGATTGCACATACAATATTTAAGACATTTATAATACGTGATGAAAATGTGTCCAACAAGCAGAATCTCGCATGCTGGCTCAGTCCATGACCTTGTATTCCTGCGCATCCCTTTCAGTGCCTTTAACTCCGTGGCAGCAGACGGGACGGCAGCGAACAGAGGCCGACTGTAACTGTAGCTGGACATAGTAGTGCTCGTACGGTGACAAGAGGCGGCAACACACCAAAACAAAAGCACCTTTCAAATCCTCCTCCTCCCTTTCATGGGATGACTGGCAGCCTGCCGCCTTGAAATAAGAGAGCCTGAATGTGCTGACCCAGCGCTCTGTAGGTAAATGGCTATCTGTCCTGTCAGCCTTGTCTGTGGAGGGGATTGAGTGCTAGTGGACACTCACTCTCTCTCACACACACACACCCAAACACACACTCCTTTGCAGACTAAACAATGCTCAATACTGAGTCCTTGAGTCTTGTTGTGGATTATTGAGACTGGCTGAGGGAAATGCAAATATAATCACCTAAGTAGACGTTTTTTTCCCCCTAAATCATGTTTTTTGCCAGACCTTTCTTTAGGCACTGTCTGCCTCAGTAATGCAAAACAGTCACTGCTGCGTGACTAGTGTATAAATGAGGGTTATACCAACACAGCATTACCAATATGACTAGACTTTTAATTTTAATTTAGATACCGCTTTGTCATTTCATCTTCTCCTGTAGCAATGAAATTGTTTCGTTCTGATCACAGCTAATGTGATGAATCTACATAATTGTAGCTCATAATCATACCAATTATGTTGTTATTGCACTGGCTTGTATTACAGATGGCTGACAAGAGTAATTATTACAATGTGATGCGAAGAGGTTTAAACACTGGTCAAAGGCTGGCAGTCTGGAGAAGATGCAAGTCCAGCTGAAGGACAGCCCAACCATGGTTTCAGTTTTACTAGTTTGGATGTCACAAGATGGTCAGTGAGAAAAGAGTGTGAGTCCACAGTAAACACACAGTTCCTGTTATACAATAACCAGAATTCAATACTACTTTGATAACAAAGTGAAAACTCGACTCGACTTGACCTTCGACTGTAATCTGTGAACAAATAGTCCCCTGCAAGCTTAAGTTTCATTTCAAATTCACAAGGTGAATACGCGCCGACAGGAATAGTTCAGGGAGACGTCAGTCAGGACAGTCTGGACAGTCTGGACAGTCTAAACAGAGCCCTGCAAAACTGAGCGCAACAATCCAACAGATGCATGGAGGTGAAAACATATAATCAATACCTGTCCAGCACCACCGAACTAAATTCCAGTTCAAAACTTGTTGAGCATCAGAATCAGAGACAACCAAGACAGACGATCAACTGAAATATCAGAGGAAAGGTTAGCTGGAGCTGTTCAAGTACTGTAGATAGCTGTCACCTAATCATGTATTAATTTAATCACTGACTTGTTAGCACAAATGTCAACAGCCGTGACTGAATGTAGAGGCGAACGCAGAGGCGGCAGAGCTGCAGCTGCTCTGATGATCAACATCAGAAAACGTTTCTCACATGAACACCTTGACTGCACTGAAGTCGACTATAAAAGCCTTAACACCTGTCTAGAAATATAGTCGACAGATGTTCTGCAAGAATTTAGATCCTCAATGGGTATTTATACAGCTTCCTGCACATATTGTCAACAATATTCCCATTAAGAGGACATTAAAGCTCAGTTTTAATTGAAAGCAGGACTAATGAGTTCGGTTTTGGTTTTTCCTCTGCAATTCAGGGGCAGAGCTTTATGGCAAAATGTATGTATTAATACATTATGGTCTTTGATAGGGCACACAGTATTGTGGTCCTCTGTCATGTTCAAGTACGTAGGCTGGTAACACAGTAGTGTAGCATTTGCTCTTCTTTTTAGCGGTTACCTATTTCGGCAGAGAAACATTAACATTCATTTGGAGATTTGTCTCTATCCACCTGAGAAAAGTCCAATAGTAACTCTCCCTCCCAGCTCTCTCCTGGTCTCCCAACTCGTAATAAATACATCTGGTTCACTGGTTAAACTTCTAGTTGTTCCACAATGTTCATCAGCGAGTCGCTAACTGTGTTTGTCATTTGGTGCTATACAGGTAGCATTCAGTACACTAGTTTCTTGTTGTACCTGAAAAGCAAGCATTTTAAGTCCTGATGAATCATGGTGATGCATACAGCAACACCAGATCTATAAAGGGTTAATTCCCTTTTCCTTCACAGAAAAACAGATTTTTAGATCTTAAGAGGTTCTGCTGTTATCAGCGTCATAATGATGCCATTACACGTCCTTGCATCATTCGTGTCATCTTTGTGGCGAGGAACTTGTGATACAGAGTCACTGAGAACAAATACACAGTGTATATTTTACTTGAGTGATCAATGAAAACTCCTCGCCACATCAATGACTGCAGGTCAGATTTTCTGAGTTGAATGGAGGTTGATGGCGAGCCCACCCGGATACACCTCTTCCTGGATTGAAAATTCAAGGGCTGCTGGGCTTATCCCCCTCACCCTGCAGCGGTAGGGTAAACATCATAAACTGAAACCCAAACCTTAACCTTATAGGCCAAAATAACTTATTCATGAATGTCTGTTTGACCATTTTACTATTGAACATGTCCATCACTGACTGCATTTAACTTGGCAGCATGTTGGTGTGGCGGCTATCTGTTTAGAGGGCCTCAGCCCTGCTCCTGTCTAGAGTTGGCATGATCTTGCTCTCTCTGTGTGGGTTTCCTCTGGCTGTGCTGGTTTCCTCCCACACCAAAATTCATACATGTTTGGTATTAAAAATACTCCTGACATTGCTATAGGCTTAGGCACTGCATTGGCACTGAGAGCCAGTCTCTATTCTTAAGCTGTTTGGGAGGGTCAAACGCAGAGGACGAGTACACCCACAGGAGCCAAACAAGTAACTTTTTCCAACTGGAAAATAACATCAATGACCGACCTTCAGCTCAGTCTGACCCTAATAAACAGCCATGACACATAAAAGTTGTCACCGCTTACAATTTCGTGCAGTTTTAGATTTTTACTCGAAGCTTGCATACCCCTGACTTTTGAATAAGCATTGTAATCACCTTGAGAAGGTGCTTAAATTGAGATTCTATCAAACAAGCTCTGAAGGATGACTCGCCGGCAGACACCTGTGATTGATGTGCCTTGATAAAAAGAGCCCTGCTCTGAATCTGACATTGATCGTCACTCTGCATCCCGCTCACCACATCTGCTGAGGTCTGTTCAGCTGGGTAAACAAAAGAGATGGCTAATAACCTGTCGCCCAGTTTAATCAATGTACCCTCCGAGTCTGGCCAAGATACCTGCGTCACATCAATACGATAATCATGGAAGGTTGGAGGGTCGACCGAAGTGCAGGACTGCCAAGAGAGGGCATGAAGTGGAAAGAAGGGAGGAAGGAATACTGAGAGATAAGAGAGAGGAACAAGTGGCTGGTTGAAGACCTCTCCAGACAAATGAAGTGCACCTTGCCTGGTCTCCTTCAGAGTAAGTGTCCTGTGAGAGGTAGCTGTTATTTTAGGGCTAAATCTTCATTTTAGCCCCAAAATAACAGCTTTTAATACTTTAAATATTCAGTAGTCATTCATATGGTAGACCTGCCACTGACCTACCCATTCAATTTGATTCTATTCTCGATGACTCAGTTACATAAAGTAAATACCAATATGGCATCAGGCACTTAAAAGCAGAACAACATGGGAACATGAATTCATTTTTATTACACAACTAACCAGGACTGTTGTTTTTTTCTTTGAATATAAAACAGCTTGGAATGTAAATTACAGGCTAAATTGCAAACACATAGCCAGTTATAAAACTGTGGATGAAAATGGGCAACCACGAAAACAGTCAGGGTCTAAGTGAAGTTATCCTGCACAACTGCTCATATGCTGGATTTGCTACGAGATAGCCAGAGCCATTATAACTATTCATGTCACAATTGTTGGTGCCGTCTATTCGAGACTATCCTCCCACAAAACTATCCTCCGTCTTTCCTAAGTGCCCCAAAACAACTTTTATGTTCATGTGACCACACCCTCTATCGGCTATATGAAATATGACAGGAGCAAAGAATTAATAAGTCGGGTGACGGTACATGTTCCGTGTAAGACGGACATCATGGTCAATAAACAACACGATAGACTTCAAGATGGGCGACTTCTGTTTTTTTCTTGCTTCCTGCTTTTGTTTCCTTTTAAGCATAAACTCACCTGTACAGCAGTATCAGGCCCAACAATGGCATAAAGTCATTTTGTAGATACTCTTAATGGTATTTTAGAGTTGGTGATTTTCTAGAAAACAATACAAAAAAATGTTGATGACTTATCCTGCATATGAAGGTGAATACTTACTTTACGTCAAATAACTGCTCTCTTAATTTCTTTGATGCTGCCATGGATGTTAAAAAAAAGGACAGTGCCAAAGCAGAGTGTTTCTGGAAACTGGGCCTCTCTGATTAATGTACAAAAACACAACTCCATAACTTTACTCAATGATTTGGGTGAAACAGGATCATATATGAAGGAAAGAATATTTTCTGCTGTCCTCTGGCTGCTCTCGCTCGACTCAGGACAGATAGCTGATTTATCCCCAACAACTCCCGGCAGCTTTGTTGCTGCCATACTACCATTGGGTAGTTAGCTGTGCAGCTAGCGGTTCTATTTGCTAAGTCCGCCGCGGGCTGTCAGGAACCAAACCCGGCAAGAAAATCATCTCTGTACTGTGTTCCCTGTCGTCAAACTGGCCTCCATGTTCACTGGGAGCTGCCAATCTGGACAGTCTGCTGATCACTCGCTCCACGGTTGGGGGGGCGCAACATTCAGGGCTACTGGCTACTATAAATGTTGATCAATACTACTAACTCAAAGCGGCTGTATGACAGAAAATTCCTCGTAATTCCCTGATTTACAAGATGCAACATTTGACGTTTTAGCCTTTACTGCAGCATTTCTTAAGAGTTACCACCGCAAACATTTCAAAATATATTACATTTAACGTAATAACTTAGAATAACTTAATTGGGAACATTTATAGCCCTATTATTTAGCATTTAATTATAATACAACTCCTCTATGTTGAGAGACTATTGTCTTACAGTCATTCTCCTCTCACACTTAACTCTAATGGGCCCGATGCTAAAAAGAGAGTGTGCAAGACAATGCACATATTGTAGAGTGTTAGGGAAACTCACAGTCTGTCAGGGTCTGTCAAGTACAGTTTCCATCAGTTTCAATTTTGACATCCTTCAAAAATCTGGCAGAGTTGTCAGACGGAATTATGGCTATCAGGTGTTGAAGAGCTGAAATTAATTTTAAGGATTTTAGGTCGTGCGAGATCCAAAATAGTCAGACACTCATTGCAGTTCTAGAACCGCTGCCGTGTGAGAAACCTTGTAACTCCTATTTGCTGTTTAACACTTGAACTATTAACAGAATTGAGAAGCTTCCACTCTCCATTACTCACACTTAGGTTTCAGGGTATTAATTCAAAAATCTAAATATATTCTTTAATTTGCATGGCTATCAATCTGAAAGTGAGGCTGTTTCACTTTCCCACAAATTGATAGAAATACACTTTCAGGGAACAATATCTTTGAAGGCACATACTTGCAGCCACACACACACACACACACATATGCAGAGAGAGAGAGAGTGAGAGAGAGAGAGAGAGAGAGAGAGAGAGGGAGACTTTCTGAAAAACTTCTGAAGCAAGAAATTCACAGATATAATTATATGAATTAGATGGATGGTCTGCCCTTAATTCTGCACTGAACACTGCTCAAAGGCAAAAACAGAACAAATCAGAACTAATAGAGTTCTGCCGTTCCCTTCGCTCACCAATCATATGAATGACAACATTTAATGTGCTGAAGCCATGTACTTTCCATTTGCAGCCATTAACTATTCATACAAACACAACAAACCCAAACTGGACAGGAGTTGGGGGGATAAGGCTAATCACCCCAAACCATGAAATATGAAAAATATGAAAGCATAATAAGCATGAATTATTAATGTGGGCATGACGAGCAGTGATAAAGGAATAAATGATGTACATGATCAAACACAGAGATGTGGATGCCCTGCTGGGCTTATTCATCTTCAGTATTTCAACAGGAAGCAGTCCACAGTCCTGCAAGTGAAGCG
Organism: Diplodus sargus; assembly: GCA_903131615.1. Classification (NCBI taxonomy): domain Eukaryota; kingdom Metazoa; phylum Chordata; class Actinopteri; order Spariformes; family Sparidae; genus Diplodus; species Diplodus sargus. Next base: position 1,056,095 of record CAEMYA010001588.1, on the reverse strand, counting down.
TCACCTGGCTCATCCAGATCAGACCGCAGCCATTTCATCTGCTGCTGTTCAGCAACAGAAAACAACAATTCACAGTTTCTTTCCATCTGAGACTATGTGGCAGGTGTGAAAACCAGCTAGGGTTGCAGCAATATACTGTTTTCAGAGTAGAAAAATTGACAATCATGATATCATCTATATTTATGTATTAATCACGGTATGTATTTCTACTGTATTACTGTTATTAAAATAAATATATATATACATATTTCTTAAATGAAGTTTCATGTGTGTCAAGATATATTCTGCGTAATTGGGGCGACCGTGGCTCAGGTGGTAGAGCGGGTCGGCCTATGTTTGCATGGGTGGCGGTTCGATCCCCGCCCGGCCAATTGCGTCATAGTCGTTGTGTCCTTGGGCAAGGCGGTTCTCCCACCTTGCCTCGGGGAATGTGTCTGATTGCTGTATGTTTGAGGTGGTGGTCAGAGGGGCCGCAGGCGCTGAATGGCAGCCACGCTTCTGTCAGTCCGCCCCAGGACACCTGTGGCTACTATCGTAGTTTACCACCACCAGAATGACTGTGTGTGAATGAATGGAACCTGGAACCCCTGTCTTTGGGTGTCTTGAAAAGCGCCATACAAATCCAATTCTATATTATATTATAATAAATAAAAAAAAATTTAAAAAGCATTGGTTAAACAAATAAAAAAAATTCTCATTCCATTAAGGTTACCTGATGCTAATTAGTATAGTAGTAGAAACCATGAAACCCTGATATTTCCTGTTTGGTTTGAGATGATAAACATCTCATACTGTTGCAACCTTGAACCAACCAAAGGCTACAGGGAGGGGCATTACTCCAATAGCACTGCCATTTGCCTTTGCTACCTTTTATGAACTAGAACAGCCTCAGCTGATTTAACATAGCTCATGTCATGCAAGATGCATCCAGTTAAAGCTTCTGTGATCAATACTTTTTCCATTAACATTGGCTCAAATGATGTAATGTTAAAAGGGCACGGTCATAGTGACGTACACAGTGAATTTTCAGTAGACATAAGTCGCAAGCAGAAAACCATCCACGCTAGGAAGCAATTTTGCTCCCAGTCCACAAATGTGGTCACTGGAGAGAAGACATCAGCCACTGTCTATTCCAGAAATGCTCTGCTGTGAGGATGTTTTTCCACTCACAGATACTGTTCTGTGTGCTGGAATCACATGCATGCGACCACATTTTATGTGTGCCAGTTTTGAGACTAATTAAATACCATAACTCTGCAGTTCCCCTCAGCGTCCTTAAACTTATTGTTTAGCTTGTACATCCCAAAACTTTACTGTAGTGATTCAGTCTCACTGCTTTCATCAACAGCATTCCGGCAGGCAGCTGCTTGAGTGAAAATAACTCTGACAAACCCATCGGGAGCTACCTGCCTAGCACCAAAGAGCAGACCAAACAAAGCTGAGAACTATCTGATAGGAAGCAAGAAAGAGCAAAGAGAGAGTGAATGTTCTGATAATTCTTAGCTGGATACAAATATGAGTCATAACATATGCTAACGCTACTCCCAATTTGCAAAATGGTTACCAGTCAATGCAGGTTTAAGTAAACTGCTAATAAATTTGCTTTCGTTGCTAGCAGAGTGACAAAAAAAAACATCACATCACCAACCACAGGAACCAAACCAACAAAAATAAGGACTCAAGAGAGAGAACTAGGCCAGCGGGCAGCCACCAATGACATGCTACAGCAGTGCCATTGGTGCCACCAAGTAATTGCTTAAGTCCCCAGAGGGAACATTTCGAAGAGTTGTGGAAATGTTTTGGGGATGCAGCAGACTTGTAGCACCTTTACCTGACCAGGCTAACTGTGATGGCTGACAAGGTAGTTGCAGTACACTTTTAATGACCATTTGGCCACCTGCTGTGTAAATCCTTAATTTATTCCCACGGCTATGACAAAATTAAGGGTGTTGTAGACTTGGTGAGGTGCAATATGGTATAAGTATTGTACATATTGACCATTTTAATGTATTACTAATGAACTGAGTTGCCTTTGCTTGATTTGTTACATGCAGTTGTGGTGACGTGTCTCTGCATCTGCCCACCTGTACCGTGTGCGATAACGCAAATTACCTCTCTGAGGACAGTAAACTGAAAAAAACAACTAGTCTCAGTAAGAAAATTCTCTGTTGTGAATCTGTCATGAGCAGCCAGAGGCAGCAAGCTGTACCAGAGAGGAGGACATGGGGAGGTTTGTGGGTGTTGAAGGTAATAGTGGTTGAACTGAATGTTCTGTTACTAGTCTGATCACTGCTCACTCTCTGGAGTAGTGTGTCTATTTCCAGTCTACAGTCCAGTTTGGCGATATGACGTGAATATGAATGAGGGTTACATAAACATTGATCCATGGGAAGTAGGACTTCCTGGTGAAATCCATCTACCCCGCATCATTCATAGCACATTTTTCTTGATGAACAAGCTACATATGAGCACTCCAAACTAAGAAGGATTTCTTTAATAAGAGATAAATGGTCCCCCAAACATAAAATATTAAAGCAAGAATGTAATAAATCTGAATTATTAATGTGTTTTTCAGAGTGTTGCCGGATTAAGTGATGACAAAAAGCAACGTGGAGGAGTGAGTGATGTCCATGTACATTTTTTATTGCGTTCGAGGGGTCGAAGCTGCGGGGAGGGCAGATCGATCCCAGAGAAATGTCAAACATGTCACCGAGACAGTGTTTGAGTTATCTAATTTGCTCTGTTTGTTTATCTATTTGAAAATTCTAATGGCAGCATGCAGCCCATCTTGGCTGAGGCTCTGTGGAGGCGGGTGGAGGAGTCTGCGGATTACTGACGAGATCCACATTTTGCAGGAATAAACATTTATCCACTTGCAGCTTCAGAAACGTTCCATAAACACATCTGTCATATTCACCACGTGTTCCAAAAACAACATTGTTTCAGTGACAACACAGAAGTGGCTGACGGTGATGTGCAACCTGTTAATGTGCTCATAAAACATCATTAAAGGGTAATAATAGTTCCACATGTTGGGAAATATGAAATATGAGAGCTGGTTAGTTTAGCTGAGCACAAAGACTGGAAACAAGGGAAAACATTAATGGAAGCTAATATTACTACTAATTATTTATTTTTATGTGCGTAAATAAGCACCTGTGTGCTAACACATTTATCAGTTGTTGCTCTAAACTGTTATTCAGTTTCACAGTTAGCGTAGCTTAGCACAAAGACTAAAACAGAGGTAAACAGCTAGACTGGCTCTGTCCAAAGGTAACAAAATACAACAAACCATCCCTACTAACGCTCAGTACACAGTATGTTCAATCTTGTTTCATCAATAATCAAAAACCAAAGGGCAACAAATGGACAGGTAAGCTAATTCCCTCTATTTCTAGTCCTTGCGCTAAGATAACTAGCTCCTGGCTTTGGTTTCATGTTTAGCCCACAGAAATGAGAGTGGTATTGACCTTCCTAATCTAACTTGTCAGGTTCCCATCCAAATCAATTCTTAACAAATTTCATGTGAAAACTGGCAAAAAGGGAACGTTAATTGATGAGTGTTACCATCTACTACTACTGTTATTAGTTGGCCATATTGACCTAAACAGTTAATGGGGCTAGTTCTCTGGCTAACTTTCCTCGCATATAATAGCAGAAATACTGTCTGAGAGGAAGCAAATAAGTTTGTTTCTCAAAACTGTGTCTTTAACCTGCAGTGTTCCAGTGAAACTTCTTGGCTGTCCCTCAGCTTTCAATGTCAATCCAGAGTTTGGGGCGACTGAGACGTCTCAGCCAACATTTTGGCTGGCTGCTCATGGAAAAGCTTGTCCAGGTCAGTCAGGCCATGAAAATAATCACTGAAACTGCCAGACTGCCAAAGGCTAAAACAAGTGCCGTGTCAGAAATGCTGTTTACAGGAAAAATAAAAGTCTTGATTAATGATGTGCAGCGATGACTCAGGTGTAGAGAGTCAAGTTTGCTTTCAGGCTAAGCAATAAGTGACCAGAAGCACTTACTAATCCAAACTCAAACACACACAATGCCACACCAGAAAGCACTAGACTGGACTGCTTCCAATAATATGCTGTTAATCTGATGCTGCCAAATTAAATTAAGCACTTAATTTAGATTTTTATACACCAGTCCTTCCTGGGTTTTATTCTGTTGAAAGAGGATAGTGTTTCTCTATTTTGGTGGTAAAATTCCTACCAGATTTATTCTCTTTGTGTACAATTCAAGCAATTAAAGTGTGCAGGCAAAACATCCTGCAACCAAGGAACAACAGAAATATATATAATCCCGGGGATGCTGTGACAGTGCACCATTTCACTCCCACATTTTTCCTATCTGTTATGCAACATGAGCAAATGCAAACCACTTTACGGTGAGAGCTTCCCACTCTCTGCTGAGAGAAATAAATAAGAGGGAAGACAATGACTTGAACAATTCTGATTTCATATTCCTCCACAGAAAGTATTTCTAACAAATGTCTCCTCTTGTTGTGTATTGTAAAGCACGTACAAGGTTGCGATAAAACACCCACAAACCACAACAAAACACCGAAAAGGTTTGATGCCATTTTCTTGCTCAGTTCATGTGGACACTACTGACTGATGCTAAAAATGAATCATTTGCATCCATCACCGTGATTTTGTTTCTGAAACGAGCCAAAATGCGGCATCATTTCTATAAAATCAACAAATCTGTATTGTTACTAAATGACACAACGCTGGGCACTCACTAATGGAGCTTTTTCCATTACTAACCTAATGGTGGTTCACATTATAGCCCTGAAATATACTCGAGGACAGAAGCAATACTTTGCAGCAAACTGACACTGGCTTTGAAAGTGCTCTGCTGATTATTTGCCAGTGCTAAAGCCGAGTTCACGGGGGAAAAAACTCCTTTTTTTACAGTCTTGCCTTCCTTCAAGTGTGACAGTCATTGCCCATTATGGCCACCACTGTTGCACAGAGCCCCACATTCCATAGACACATTATCTGTATTCCACTTGTGGCACACAGAGTAGCCCTATCCAATAAATTGTCCCCATTTAATGCAAACTGCGTAGTCTTTTGGCGAGCAGAGAGAGTACTGATACACCATTTGGTGCCTGAAAGATGCAAAGAAGTAAAAAAACAAATCTGTTCTTTATCATGTGTCGTCTGTTAGCCATATACTTCTCTTTGCTGATTAAAAAATTCCACTGTGTAGGATTTAGTGGTGTTTGGGGTGGGGTTGTAGATTGCAACCCATTGAATATCTGTCGCCTCACCCTTCCAAGCGTGTAGCAGGACTAGTGCTGCACAACCTAGTACGAAAGTCACATTGCGATTATTGTGACAGATATTTCAATGCCGATCATAAAATGATGATGATGTAACTGTACCAAAACAAATATGTTTTCTTATATGTGATTTGTAGTCAGGGCAGCTCTGCAGCCCTACAGAACTCCATCATAATGCTCTTTCGTGACACATCATACCTTTGCATGTCCTGTGTTTCACTGGCTTCACTGACACATTTTACAGCATCAGAAAAGATCCAGTTGTTGTGTAGTGTTAGACTGATAGTTCTGTTAGTCAATGTGAGGTTGAATATGAGGATTACATTGTAATTACTGTCACTGACTCGTCTGCGTGCTCCTACTGAATTATAGCGCTGCAAAGATATCAATATATGGTCATCAATTCTGAATATTTGAAAATGACTCAATACTCTTTTTCTGGCAGTGTCGATACACCAGAAACAGCTGCTCTCTTTCTTCCCTCCGACCGAGAGGTGACACACATTAATGTTGAAGGCTTAATCTTCCAAAGAAAAATGTGATATTTAATGTTCACTATAGACTTTCTGCTATTAGCCAGGAACATTCCCGGAACAGCTTTGTTATCTTCATCTTGTAATAAAAAGTCAAACATTTTATGCCCTTAATGTTGTGCCAACTTTTCCCTTTGGTTTTGAAAACGGTTTCAAACATCAGTACCTTCCAAGGTCAGAAATTCCAGTATCGTGACAGACAGCATTAACCTGCAGTGGTGGCATCACCATAAGGTCACCTCTGAGGACTTTTATTTATTTTAATGCCTGTTTGTTCTGAAAAACACCAAGCTTGTGTGTCTGCTAGGCTTTCACCTTAAACACTAGCTTTGCCCAGTCTGTCCACACCTGACCAGGTCACCAGAGGAGCAGAGGCAGATCATAGCGGCCTGAAACAGCCGCTTCATCCTCAGCACACAGAGAGAGAGACACAGAGAGAGAGAGACAGAGAGAGAGAGACAGAGAGAGAGGGGAGGTGGGCATACATCCAGTCCCAAGCTTCACTCTACTGTTTGTATAGAACCATTCATCTCCTTATTAGGATCAGTGCCGGGGCTGAAAGGAAGCTACAGGAGCTCTCTGTGTTATTGGTGTCAGTGTCAGAGGATTTGAAAAGATGCTGAACAAGGAGCTCAGTGCTATTTGTTTAAGTATAGACAGGGACAGGCACTGAGAGACTAAGGCTGAACGGCATGTCAATACCGCTCAAGAAAACATTTTAGGGTTGTCTTGTCGGCTAAACTTCCCTGCACACAATCACTCACTTGCCAAGCACCAGGATACTATGTGGACAACAGAGTGGGGTTTGCTAAATGGCAGCTGAAAGCCAACACCGAGCATCTTAATCTGCGGACTGGAGTGTTTGGCAGAGCGGCGTGCTGTTGGCGTGAAGGGGTCTGGTGAGATTGCAGCATGAAAACTGCTACCACAGGGACATCAATCATGGCATGAATTATAAAGGAGCTTCTCATTCTCGCAGCCAACATAAAAACAAAAGAGGAAGAGGAAAAAAAAGGAATCGATGCATGACAGAGAATCCATGAATGATCAGTAAGCGTAAGTGAAACATTTTTAATGCCGGAGAGCAGCAGCTCTGAAAACCGTGCAAAAATTAGAGAAAAGCCAGCGGTTGAAGAAAAAACTGCTGACAATCACAGAGGGAGCCGCCGATGCCAAAACAACGGGTGGCTCCCGCTGCTGAGGAGTGGCCTCACAACTCACGAGTGCAGGTGGGGAGGTGAAGTGAGAGTGCTGTGCAGGGCGCGATAACAACACAATCACATGAGTGATCAAACAACAGGCACACAGCCGTATCAGGCGGGAGCGGACCACCCAAAAACAACAACACTTCCTCTACAAACCGCCGCTGACTTTGTCGTTGTACTTTGTTGTAAACTGTATGCTGGGTTTAATATTGAATCACTGCCAACAAGTCCACCTTACGCTGCTGCGGCGGAATCAGCGCATGATTTCACAGAGAGGCTCGCTGCAGATGAGAGCGCCCGCTCTGATTATAAATCAACAACCTTATTAATGAGGTGCGCGGACGTTTATTGGCACACTGAGGAACAAGGCAGTGAAGAGGAACAAAGGAGCACGCGGCTGATTCAGCTGTGATGGATACACTGTGGGTGCTAAATTAGCTAAAAGAGGAACTAATTCTAATGAGTGAAAGGATCAAACTGAATCATCAAACAAGTACATGTGAACTTCGCATCACTCATGGTGCACTCAATTGTGCTGTCAGTGTTTTTCGGTTTTATTTTGGATTCCATTTTTCTGTATAAAAATGTGGAGACTTGCTTTTCTTTGACAGTTGCTTGAGAGAGGCAATCCATCATGGTGAACACGTATTTCTCTGCTCTGTTACGGTTGCTTGGAAAACGCAATTGAAAGTGTGCATTCATGGTGGCAAGTGCTGGACTGAAAGCCAAATCCTGAATGAATTGAACTCTAATTAAACTGCCAAGCACTTTCGGTGAGTTATTCTAGAAGCTATTGTTATAGGCTACATTGTTATATTTGTTGAACATTTCTCAGCATCCAATCAGTCATCAATAATTCAAATTCTCTGTGAAAATGTTTCTCATTTTGTTCTAATAAAAGGCCGCTAATGAATCCGTCCAATAGTCTCACTGAGCCGAAGTGAAAAGACAGGACAGGCAACCTGTATGTCTACCTCTGTACCTGCAGAGCGCTCTACCCATGCACTCACTGCGCATGTCTTCTACCAGGCTGGGCGGCCATATTGCTAAAGCTATTAGCAAGCTAGTCACACAAGAATGGCAGATAAAGTGCAACCAAATGTTCCCATTATTAGTATACTAGCTTCACAGTGGTGAGTGCTAGCCTTGTTCGTTGTTAACATTGAACATGATACTGTCAGGTGTTTTCCTACATGTGAGTGCAGACATGGGGTGGTTGGATATGTTTAGCGATGACAACAATGTGCTGCGCTCACAGCACACAGCCACTGGTCCTGCTGTTCAGCAGCTAACTAAAAAACATTAGCACAAAGCACACAGCTACGGCAGTAGTAAGAAGCAACTGTCACACCAGGTAGCCTTTTCAAACTGAGGTATGTAAGAGAGCTTGTGAACGTAGCAAACTAGCCACTGACACGCAATCTCCCAGCTAGCCAGTTAGTGTAGTCATAGGGTTGCCAACCGTCCCTTGAAAAACGGAATCGTCCCGTATTTAGAAACAAAGTTACGCGTCCCGTATTGAGCTTAAAAGGGACGCACTTTGTCCCGTATTTCCGTGAGAATCAAAATGGTCTTTAAAATGTCAATGGAATCAATGAATGACAGGGCGGTTTATATGAAAATATACGGTAATCTTACTGCCAGCCCTCTCCTGCTCTGTGACCAATGAGCTGACAGCTCACTCACACATGAATAACAATGCAGAATCCGGCTCTTGTCATTGGTCGAGGTGCTGTTGCTTGCAAGAAGATACCGGAAGACCAGAGACTGAGGCGACAGGCAAAACAATCCAGACACATGTTCACAGCCACAGGACACTGCAGAAGGTCCGCCTTTCACCACGAGCAGTAACGTTACTGCCCCGAGAAAAAAAAGAAAGGGCTGCAAAAATACAGACTCGAATGGGAAAAAGAAAACGTGGATAATGTCTGCTGGCGCACTTTTTCTGTAGCCCATGATGAACTGTTTGACGTGAAACAGCTTCTAGTGGTCGACACATTAAACACATGAGGGACCTTTGACCGGTTTGTTGTCCACCAGGCAACACCAGAGGCAGATATGGTATGTAGAAAACATAAGAATGCTTTTTAAGTCCAATAAATGACAGTATTTTGTGGCCAGAATTTTTTTTTTGTGTAATAAACACATTAAATTGATAGATGAATACATAAAATAGATAAATAATACATAAAAATAATACATAAATGAATAACAGATAAAGAATACACACTATACTGTAAACATACATATATACAACCTTACACATGTCAGTTCAAACAGTCCATGAATAGATGTGATGTGCATAATTTATACTGTACAGGCTGTTGATATACTACACATGAACTATATATCAGTAAGAAAGTAACAACTTTCTATTGTTTTCAGTTATTTCATACTGTTTTCAGTTAAGCAAGACAGTTCTGTTAAATAAATATTTTTTATTCCGTCAAGTTAAGCAGGACAGATTTCTGTTAAAAATATATTTCATTTTGCACAAGAACATATATTGTTGAATAATATTTTTTTCTATGTATTCGTATAACTCAAAAACATGCATCAAACTAAATCCACATTTGAGTAGAATTATTTTTGAAATGGTTTCACACACAAATAAGGCTAAAAAAAAAAAAAAAATTACCAAGCCATTGGGGGGGGGGGCGTTTGTCCCTTATTTATTTTTCAGGGAGTTGGCAACCCTATGTAGTCAGGCAGCGTGCGTTCATGTGTTTTGGAGGAGTAGTTTTAAATGTAAGTCTGGAGGGAGGAGGTGAGATGTTTCCAAACGGACACTTTCAAATTTTCATGTGGGAAAACATGAACCCACCACAGAAAGAATCGACTTTTCTAATCAGTCCATTATTCCATGTGCACACACTGTAGCCAAATGACATCAAGTGCTCAAATGATTAGTTATTAGTTATCAGCCAAAAGTCAGTCAGCAACAATTCTGAGAATTGCTCCCTTGTGCGAAGTCATTTTATCTGGCAAAAACAACAGTTGGCGAGGATTATTTTTTTTCCCCATTTATATCATTGAGTTGTGGATTGTTTGTCAAACTGCATAATTATGCGATGACATTACCACGAGCGCTGAGATCCTGTGGTGGCCATTTTGACACAGGACTAACATTGTACACGTTATGTTGTGGCTTAATTGATCACAAAAATCATCTGCAAATTCATCGGCAATGATGCCCATGAGGTGCGGCCCTATAATCGTCTGTACAAGTTGATTATTTCCAGCTGTATTAAATAAATGGAAGCCTGGGACTGCCTGTAAGAAGCAGCAGGACATGTCCAATAGTCTGACACATGAAGGGCTTTGATATCCGGCTCTAGCAGAGGTTCTCAAGCTGTGAGGTACGCCCCTCTGTGAAGGGTGAGCCCATAAATCTGCTTAGAAGTCATGGAAAAAAGATGCCCTCTATAACTGCAGAACTTCCTCATATTTTTAGGGGTTTTTTTTTTTACAAATATAGTATTGCAGTGGCAGTCATCTGTACATCCAAGCATTCATGCAAAGAAGAACTGCTAACAGCTAGTTAGACATGCTTTCAATGGAGCCAATTGGCAACAACAGCATACAGAAGAGCTGTAGAATTTTTCCCTAATGATCTGATAATATGAAGTGTTGGTGTGGATTTGATAGAAGAGTGAGGGAGTACACAACTTGTATGTCTTTGCCACGTAGTCCAGATTGCCTGTGTGTGTGTGTGTGTGTGTGTGTGCAGTACAGTTGATTCTTCAACACACAGCAACAGGCAAGTCGCTGCAACAAACCAAATCGCCTGAACCACGCACAAAACACACACAAGGCATGTGTCACGTGCGTCCGCAGATTATAAGTGAGAGAAGTGCAAACACACACACCAAGTGTGAGCGTAACAAAGAGTTGAGTAATGACTGTGGCTGTGCCTGGATCTGCCTTCCAACTCGTCTGACCAGTTTAGAAGCCACACGTCAGGCCCACAGGGACTGGGAGTAGTGTGTGTGTGTGTGTGTGTGTGTGTGTGTGTGTGTGTGTGTGTGTGTGTGTGTGTGTGTGTGCATCCACTCCTCCACAGACTGCGACCAACAAAGCCAACGCGACCCTCGCCAAACACATTTCTCACAAAGAAGTAGCGGGTGCTCTCCAACATCCCGACAGCCAGCCACAGTCTGTTGCGAGCTACACCCACGTGCTTGACTGAGCATTTGTACGCAATCATATTTTGGTCTAATTACCAGTGAAATATAATCCAGAGGTCAGAGTGTATACCCACCTGCCTCAGCGGAGCCGCATATCTCGTTAAACACACAGCAGCAGCAGCAGCCATGTTCAATCATAGTACAGTTATCATGGGACCATGGTCCTCAGAGACAGAGCCTGAGCAACTTCACTTTACTACCTGCAACTAAGTGAGGGCCATATGTTCTTAAAAATGATATAGTGATTTTCAGGCTATAGACTAGGCAACACAATCATATATCACAACATCTCCGACCAAGCACCTCGATACTTTGACAGTGTTGTAGGGATGACCCAAAATGTAAACCAAATACATTTTTGAGACGTAATCATCAGTATGTGGATGTGATGACTATGTGGGTGAAGACAAGTATGAGAACAAGTGGAACAGTCTGGTAAATTCAGAAAAGCACACTACTTTACCGTAAGTTTTGGTCACCCTGCTGCCGCCTGGCAAAAGATACCGGAATATTCACTGCAATACCACCAGATGACAGAGCAGCTTCTTTCCTCAGGCTGTGAGGCTCCTGAACTCATCCTCAATACTCCACCATTAATAATTTATGTTTTCCGACTCGATTATTATTTATTTATTAGTCTGTGCAGTTTTTGTTTTATGTGCGTACGTAGCTTAGGAAAGTACGACCAAAATTAGGGAAGTACAACCAAAATGTCATTATATAAGAATTATGCCTTATTGCTTTATCCCTATCACTATGTTATAATGAAGTCCACGGTGAAATGTAGGCTCATTATCAGTACGACGATACAACATGCAACTTCATCAGGTGTGCAAATCAACTCTGAATCTTCCTCAGTAGCAGGAGCAGTAAGCCGGGTATTTCTTTTCTCCAACTCTAATAATTCCTAATCCTCTTTTTAGATCTTGTTTGTTGTCTTTATGAATATTTTGCACTAAGCTCGACCTCGGTACAAACTACTTTCTCTCAATTATTACTTTTTTTTTTGTAGAGCTTGCAGAAAGTAACACATCAGGGAAATGAACACAGATCAACAATGGAATTAGCCTTTCTTCACAACTGTTGAATGCAAATGCTCTAATTAATGATTGCCAAGTCTAAAGTGGCCAAAGAAAACAA